>JANLJB010000047.1:0-31221 GCA_026212285.1 Bursera cuneata
AATGATTATTATATCCTTATATGTATATTTTAATAAAATTTTTAATGTAATATCTAACTCTACTTATGCATACATTATTAGAAAATGATATTTTATTATATATAAAAATCAAAATAAGTTAAAAAATTAGTATAATATTTTAATAGACTTATATTAAAATAAAATTATTATCTTTATTTATTTTGACTTTTATTTATAAAAAATATAATTTTATAATAAGATAAATATATTAAAATATTATATTTTTCTTTTTAGTTTATTTAAACTTTCATATAAAAAAATTACAATTTTATAATAACACAAGTCTATTAAAATATTATATCTTATTTATTTATATTTTCATATGTAGAAAAATAAAATTTTATAATAAAATAAATCTATTAAAATATTTTATCCATTATTAAAGTCTAAAATATTATTTATATCCCTTTTATTTATTTATTTTGTATTTTGACTTCAGAGACGCAGAACCAGCAAAACTAGTGTTCCTTGGCCACTTGGTCCCGGAGGTCTTCCTTTAATCGGTAACTTAACACCAATTTGATAGCTCAAACCCTTACTACTATTTTTGGAAACTCTCTAAACAGTATGGTGAACTCGTGTCTTTGCGACTGGGTTTTGTGCCAATTCTTGTAGTTTCCTCGGCAAAGTTGGCAAAAGAGGTCTTAAAGACCCATGATAGTCAATTTTGCGGCAGGCCTAATTTGCTGGGCCAGCAATGTTTATCTTATAACGGCTTCGATTTGGCTTTTGCACCATCTGATCCTAGTTGGAGAGAAAGAAGAGGAAAATATTTGCTACTCATCTCCTAAACTCTAGCAGAGTGCAACTCTTTCGTCCCATTAGAGAAGATGAGGTTTGCCGTTTGATTGAAAAGATATCAAAATCAGCTGTTACTTCTAAATCTGTCAACTTAAATGACATAATGATGTCGTTTACAAACATGATTATTTGTCGACTTTACTTTCGGTAGGAGGTATGAGGACGAGGAAAATGAAAAATGTAGATTTCAGGCACTGACTAATGAAACTCAAACCATGTTGGGGAGCTTCGTTTTTACGGATTATTTTCCTTTCATAAGTTGGGTTGACAAGCTCACGGGAATGCTGCAGCGTCTCCAAAAGAACTTCAAAGAATTTCATATATTCTACCAAGAACTCATCGAGGAGCATCTAGATCCAAACAGAACAAAAGCCGAGCAAGAAGATTTAATCGATGTTTTACTTCAAATTCGAAAAGAAGGTGGATTTAAAGTTGATCTTCCTTGGGATCACATGAAAGCATTGCTCATGGTAATTTTCTCAGCCAAAAATCTAACTTATCAAACTTATTTTAGAGCTTCAGAACAAAAATATTTTTCTTTGTATAATGTCTTTTTTTTTTTTTAATTGTTGCAGAATATATTTGTTGGTGGAACTGACACAGCTGCAGCTGCTGTGGTTTGGGCCATGACCTACTTAGTGAAGAATCCTAGAGTTATGAAAAATTCTCGGGAAGAGCTTAGACGTTTGATTGGAAATAAGGGTTTTGTAGATGAAGATGATGTTCAGAGACTAGCATATCTTAAAGCTGTGGTGAAAGAGACAATGAGGTTGCAACCGCGAATTCCATTAAATCCAAGAACAGCGACTACAGAGTGTCTACTAGCTGGATATGAAATACCACCTAAAACACTTGTTTTGTCAAGTTATGGGCAATAGGAAGAGACCCTGAAGCTTGGGATAACCCAAATGAGTTTTACCCTGAGAGATTCATTGGCAATTCTATTGATTTTAAAGGACACAAATTTGGGTTAATACCATTTGGGGCTGGCAGTAGAATTTGTCTGGGGATGCATATGGCGATTGCAACTGTGGAGCTTGCACTTGCTAATCTCCTTTACAAATTTGATTGGGAAATGCCCGATGGAGTAACAAAGGAAGACATAGATTTTGATGTTCTACCAGGTATTACCGTGAACAAGAAGAACGCTCTCTGCCTTAAGGCCGGGGAGGTGATTTAGCAAGTGTTTGGATACCAGGAGTTTGTGTTTCTAGTTGTTTAATCATATTAGGCAAAGAGTCTTATGAAATTTAGTTTTGTACTTTGTAACTAAAATAGTAATAATTACCACCTACTCTGTCTAGTAGAGAATCTGTGGTACTGCACTTATCAATTATGCCGACCGGCTCGCCTACATGAACTTATGTGATATTAATGCATAATTGTCACTTCATCAATTTTAATTAATGATTTTAAATTTTGACCATTTTTTTTTTAAATTCTGACAAGTTTCAATAAATTGGGTGTGGTTTGGGCTCCATCAATTTTTTGCGTCCTCCCTTTAAGGAAAGCCCACAGAATTTTTAAAGCATATCCTTCCATTTATTGGTGTCATTGATTTAAAGGAACCCACCTCAGTTTATCTTCGATTTATTATATCATTGTTTAAAGTCATATATTTCTTCAAACTAAGGAATTCATATGTCTATTTAAGCAGGGGTCTAGTGGACATAATGTCAAGTTTACAATACAACGGTCTTTCTCGTCATTCTTCTATGCCTCCCCATCATCCTATTGTTTCTTCTTCAAAGACACAAAACGACCAAGAGTGTTCCTCGGCCACCTGGTGCCCAAGGTCTTTCTTTCATCGTAGCCTACACTAATCTGATAGCTCAAACCCTGTATATTATTTTTGAAAACTCTCAAGACAATATGGTCAACTCGTGTCCTTGTGTCTCGATTTTGTGTCATTTCTAGTAGTTTTCTTGACAAAATTGGCAAAAGAGGTGTCAAAGCTCCATTATATTAATTTAGGGGCATTCACATAGAAACATACAAAGCAACACAAGGGAAACACATTAGAGGCATGACCAGGGAGTAATCTCAAGCGAAAGGGACGGCAGACTCTTTTCCGAGTTTCGTTACTTTTCTTACTCATTATATTTCTATTTTACCTACTTGTTATTACTATTTCAATTGTTTTCTCTTATCATCTGTCATAATCCACATCTGATATAAGTATTGAAATGTCTCTGTAGGTAGATCCCTCTCTGCTTGGGAAAGAAGACCTTTAGAACGGTTTGAAAGAATCATCATGCTATCAGCGCAACTAGTCGAGCAACGAGAGCAGATGCCGACCCAGCTGCGCTAAATTTAACTCCTACACCTGCCAACTATTAAAAGACATAATGATTTCTTTTGCAAACATGATTGTTTGTAGCCTTAGTTTCGGTAGGAGGCATGAGGATGAAGTAAGTGAAAAATGTACATTTCATGCAATGATTAACGGAACCCAAACTATGCTGGGGAGCTTCTTTTTTTGGGATTATTTTCCTCTCACAAGTTGGGTTGACAAGCTCACAAGAATGCTACAGGGTCTCCAAAAGAACTTCAAAGAATGTGACATTCTACCAAGTAACTCATCTTGGAGCATCTAGATCCAAACAGACCAAAAGCTGAGCAAGAGGAGATAATCGATGTTTTACTTCAAATTCGAAAAGGCGGTGGATTTAAAGTTGATCTTACTTGGGATCACATCAAAGCATTGCTCATGGTAAGTTTCTAGATCCAAAATCTAATTTATTAAATATATTTTTAGAGCTTCAAAATAGATATATTACTCTTCGTATAATGTCACTTTTTTTGGTTTGTTGCAGAATATATTTGTTGGTGGAACTGTCTGGGTTACAGCTACTGTTGTTTGGGCCACCCATCCTATCGAACCCATTTCTGAACTTATGATGATTAGTTAGATCGGATTTGTGATATAACCATGTTGGATAACACCCGCCCAGACCCAATATTTTACCATCCGGAGTACAAAATTCAAATTCTGAGTTGAGTATAATTTACTTGGATCATTACTTGCAAGGAGAGTCCTCTTTTGGAGGTGTTTAATAGTAGATAAATTATTTCAAAGTGCTCAAAAGTAAGTGGAAAAAGAATACAAATGTTTTCAAATTGTGAGATTAACCAATAAAATCCATTCAGTATGAGTGATTGTTTTAATCAAGAACAATAAACTGGTCAGATTGTGTTTGAAAATAAATGGAAATTTTTTCTCAAAAAAATAAATACAAATACACTTGCAAATGTAAAACAAGGTACCCTTCTCTCCAATAGAGAGAACAAAATTTCTGATTTGCAGAGAGCATACGTAGGTCATGACTTCCGAGGCCTTCCTCTACCACCAGTTTTTCCTAAGGTAGCTTGTGAGCCTTTTTTAGCCGAAGATGGGCGACCCCTGCCGCGCCCTGTCCCTTTTCCCTCACTTGAAACCTTATTAGCCCTTTTACCTCGTCCTCCGCCATTTCCACCTGACTGACTCTTTTTCTCCATCCGCCCATTCACCTGTTCAGCGCTGTCGTCACTTTCATCATCACTGTTCTCTTGCTCTTCTGACTCTGAGGAATTTTTTGATTTTTTCCTCTTCTTGGACTTATCAGAAGCTTTAGCTGCACCTTTTTTCGTGGAAACTGGAGTATTGTTCTCCGGTTCCTCAGTCACTACATGAAGAGTAATTACTAATTAGTACCTCTTCTAACCAAGGGGCTAGCATTGGCATATCCAATCAAATGTTTGCCCTCAAATCCATAACCACAACATATGATCGCTGACATTGCTTCCTACAACGGGACAGACCATAAATAAATTGTAGAACCTTTAAAACTAGCTTACCTTCTCCAGCAGCTTTTCCATCATATATATCAAGCTGTCAAAAAACACAAATTAGACAAAGCATTCAACAGAATAGAAACAAAACTAAAGCTGCTACCAGTTAAAGTCTCTCAACATAAAATCTAATCGAATTAAATGGTCTCTCGACTTCATCACAAAGCAGAAAGAAAGTTACATGTCATAAAACAGTTACCTGATCAAGTCGATCACCAACATTTGTTCTATCAATTATAACCATAGAATGGCCAAATCCACATGCAACACTACCAAAAAAGGGAGAGAAAAAAATTAGTCTAATAGATAAATTTCAGGAATGCCCTAAAATTGTCTAATAGATAAATTTAAGGAAAGCCAAAAAACTATGTGTAATAGATAAATATGAAGAATGCTAAATTGCCAATTACAGGTGTTTAAAATCATGAAAATACAAGTAAAAGCCCACCTCATAACATGCATGCCCTCGAGAATATCTACCTTTTTGGGCATGGCTGAAGACCTGAAAAGAAGAAACACAAAATTGAAGATTAAGAGAACAAAGGGGGAACTTGAAGAAAATAAAAGTCTATGGCAATTCATACTTTTGTCCATTTGGACCATATCCCAACTCTCCATACTGAGCATGACCCCAACTAATGCAGGAGGAATCAGCACCAACAAAATGGTGCATATTGCCAGAATCCATGCAGCGCAAATTCCAACCACTGAAGAAAAAAAGGAACATTTAGTGCATGAAGAGCTAATTTTATAAGCATGCACACCATCTATTATAATGCAAGAGAATGACTGGAAGAACAGACAGTACTTGGAAGGCATGAAGCCATCTTAATCTCAATACAAATAAATGACAGCTCAACTCCTTCCTGATTAGATGTCAAACAATATTTGAGATTCCTTATATTTATTTAATAAATTTATTAACTCCCCAAAACAAGGCAACTTTATATTTGAGATTCCTTATATTTATTCAGATAAATTTATTAACTTCCAAAACAAGGCAACTTTTAAAAATTCTGACACTGTTTCTCTGCTTTAACCATGATTTCCTTAGCAACTCCACTATAATATAAAGTCTTGCATGTATTGAGTACATTCTTTATTTACAATTAAAGGTCTCTTATGCGGATGAAGATTAAAAAAAATCAAAATAAAGAGGCACCTAATTTCACAGATACAATTAAACCAGATCAAAGATAATCTCATATGCAAAAACTTCTCTGCATGGCAAAATCTCAAGTAGGAAAAACCTGATCAAAGATATTAGTTAAACAGCATTCTAGATGCAAGTTTTATTGCAGCAGCTAAACCTAAAAAATGTCAATAGTAGTACAATTTAAAAAATAAAAAATAAAATACAGTGATTCAAGTGCGTGCTAAAGGCTTCAGAGATAGTTCTTAAATTACAGCTAGTTGAAAATGGAAAAAATAAAAATAAAAACAACCACCCGTTGAAAGCCAAGAAACTTGTGAGATAAATAAATCACAAGTAGGTGACCTTTAAGAGAATTTCAAAACTTGACCTCATGGTTAACACCAAGGGCTTTTACCATTCAGCACAACCCTTGGAATTAAATAGACTAATAAACAAATCATGATCTGGCAAAAAGGTAAAGAATAATCTAACAGCTAAATGGCAGACTAGGATTTACAATGGAGAGTAAGCATTACAATTGAATGATGGTAAGAAGTATGGTAAACCAAACAGCAAAAAGAACAATGATTACTATATTGTAGATAAACCAAAGTTTAAAACCTTAAATCCATGAGAGGCTTAGGGTACATCCAGTCATCACCATTACTCTTTATTTTCCCCCACATATACAACTGTCCACCACCTGCAAACAAAAGAAAATCAGTAACCAAACAGGACACTAATTTGAAAAGGTTATTTAGCTGCTAACTTCAAATCTTTTGAAATTATGCAGACAAATTTATGAACCATGATAATCATAGGATTCAAAAAGGGCAATAAGCAATGTTCTTTGATAAAATAGTAATAAACAATACCAGCGGTACATGAACAGTTCACAGAACCAGCTGAAATAACTGCATCAGCAGGTAGAATATTATTCTTCTGAAAGACTTCAACACGACGAGGGACCCACTCATCTTTCTGTTCTCTATGTCCAAGCCTAGAAATTTGCAACAAGAAATCATATCTGGAATGTTGTCTTTGCACAAAAATGCATCAAAGAGTTAATTTTAGATAGGAATTACAGACCTTCCATAACCACCAAAGCCCCACCTAAACATATTTTCAGCACAGATTTACTGTTAATTTTCTTATGACATATCCAGAAAAAGCTTTACAAAAGAATTTACCAAATAAAATCAATCAAGGATGTACTTACGTGTAAACATAGCCCTTTGAATCAACAGCCACTACAAGCCAAAAGTAAATTAGAAAATGAGATAAGAGACAGGAAATTTGTTAAATGAAGGAAAAGAAAGAGATAGCAGGTGTCAATTGTCAACCTGTATGGTTTGTCCCACATGCAACTTTGACAATGGTTTCTCCGGCAAGAGAAACTATAGGCCTTGGGCGAGGTTGAGCTTCATAAGCAAGCCTCACTGAGCTATCCTTAGTATTGTACTACAAACACGTATAGTGTCATGTCAAGATCCATAGCAAAATTAAGTCTAATTAGCAGTTACCCAGAGTCATTATTTAATTAATCAAGGTCTCGATAAAGAACAACCAATCACAAACATAAAAGAATATTTAGCTCTCATTGAAAAAAAAAAACTGTGAAAAGGACAAAGTATTTGGATTGCTAAGTCAACACTGGTTGCATTCTTTCAGTATGCTGTCATTGAAATTTTACACAGTTGTACCCCAAAAATGGACCATTTAGCCAACTCCAAGGGTCGTAGAGTCCAAGAACACACTATAAAGTTCATATTTCGGTAAAACACGGATTAAGATAACTACTCTACCAGTAAGCTAATGAAATCCCAATGGTAAACGACCATCAAGAGGTTCAAAATAACAGAGGGGAATTCGCACCTCAACAAACCAAACCATAAAAATAAGTACAATAATGAATTGGCAAATGAATTTTAGGTAATTAGGCATCCACAACCATGTATTAAGGTATGGGACAGAAAACAAACATAAATATACTGAGAAGAATAAAAGCTCTTCTATGAATATACCTCATTGTCTGTTCCATGCCCAAGCTGACCATACTGTGGAAGGCCTGCAGTTCTACAAACCGCCAAATGCTTTTGCAAATGAGTGAGTAGTCAAGAAATTGATAACCACGAAGCCTGAAAGTTATCAGCTAAAGAATCAAGAAACCATACAGTATAGATGCTCCAACAACTGAAGATAACCACACGGTAAAGTCAGCTCCACAAGCAGTGTTTTTAACTTCAGAAACAAGACAGCGAACAGGAGATGGCTCAAATTCTACAAACAAATAAATAAAAAAAAAGTATTAACAAGATTATAATACTATCAAACTTCTCATTAGCAGTGCAACTGTCCCAGGAATAATCAAAAGAAAATAAAAAATTCTTAACAAAAGAAAATATTTTGTGATGAAACTTTGTAGAAAAATTAACTTCACAAATTGTACTTACCATTTCGTACTGAACCTGAACCCAGCTGCCCATGTTTATTCCAACCAAAGGCTAGGGATTGTCCATCTTCAGTAACCACCACAGTATGGTTCCTCCCTGCTCCAGCCTTAATAATTTTGTATCTTCAACACAAGCATAGGTAAGGATTAGCTATTAGCCATAGAACATTCACAAAATCAGTGAGTGTGAAGTTTTAGAACAAATTCTATTCAGAACTAGAAATTAAAGAAAATGCTAAATTCTCAGACAGTAAAGGGCAAAGGCAGAAATTTTAATTTTTGTTCACTAAAATCTTCCTTACACCCATCTTCCAAGTCTCAACAATGATTTTAAGGAACCCTAATCCAAAAATCAAGAACAGCATTTATATAAATAAAAGTGTCAAAACTTATTTCCCAGATCAGCTTCATTCATTTATATGATATCTTTTCACTATTTGAGTCATTTCTTGAACTACTCCAAGAATAACCGTCCAGCATCCTAAAGAGCTGTGCAACCTTATATACATATAATTGGTTGGACTAGCAAACGAGACCATGTCCTACCAGTGTTTCAGGAAGGCAACATTTTCTCATTTCAAGACTGCAATCTGTCTTGGAGAACTCTACTTTATGCAAGGAAAAATTCAAAAATCTCTCAGCACCACTTATGGTCCATTCTTAAACCCAAGGTTTATGCCTGAACACTAAATAGAAAAAATCTGATTTGGACCTTTGGGCATGGAATCAATTTTTCTCCCATGTCTTTTTCATAAACTTTTGCCTTCATTTATCTGGAATACTTCTATATACATCTTGTTCTGTCATCCAAATTTCACTCTCAAACATTTTATCCATAATCCTACCCTGAATATGATAAAACCATCCTCCACAAAAATGCAAAAACAAAGAGGATGCCTATAGCTCAGCTGTTAAAGTCCCACTCAAGAAAGATGCCAATCATTTCTCATTCTGTAAACACCGTGAAAACACACATTGGAATATGAAAAAGAACATACATATAAGAATATGATAACAGAGGTAAATAATTAAGGAGGCTTTCTGGACTTAAGATTTACGAAAGAGAACTGTAACTAAACTAACTTCGAAAGCTCAGAAACAACAGTAGGCCTATCACGCTGAATTTTATCCCCATGACCCAGTTGCCCCTTCTGCAGAGACAAAGCTAAGTTTGTCAATAGCTATAAATAACATAATATACATATTATTTCAGAGGTAAGTTCAATAATATCATGCCTCATTGCGTCCCCATGTATAGCAACGTCCTTCAACATCTAGTGCCACACAATGACATGAGGCTACACAACCATCATACAAAAAATATCAAAACTTACTCCATTATAAATTTATCAAAAAATAATAAATAATAAATAAACACATTAATAGAGAATGTCATATATCAACTACACACGGCGACTTGTCAGCTCTTTAATTGCAAAAAAAAAAAAAAAATCATATTCTTTCAAAAAAATTAATAATAAAAATTTCTGTATGTATATAGATTGAGCTGTGAAACTAACCGCAACCGGAGGCAACGAACCGGATGTCAACACCAACGAGAGGGCGGAGACGAGTGGGAGAGGCCAAGTTGCCTTCAAGAGCACCTTTGCGTCGACCAATCAAATCCCAACACGTGCCTCCACAAAACAACAGCTCTCCTCCCTTCTCCACCTTCTTCCCCTCCGTTTCTTCCAGATTCTTCTCCGCTTCTAACTCTGACATTTCGAGTCTACCCCCCAAACAAATGTAAAAAATTTATGACAAAAACAACCCCAAACGGAGCAGATCTAACGGCAGGGATTTGAAAAAGGGAGGAGCAACGGCTGAGATGAGAGTGAAATTGGCGGGAAACGAGATTAACGGCTAGTCAATTCGATCATTAGATGAGGGTTTTAGGCGAAAGAGAAGAAGGGAAAACCCTAATTTCAAAACGGGGAAGAGAAGATGGAGTGAAGAGTGTATTAAAAGGATAAAAAGAGATCGCTTGGGCTTTTCCGAGAATAGGGACTACCTATTATTAAAGGAAATAAATTATGGGGAAAGAAAGAGAGAGAAAAAAGATGGTGCATTTTGTTGCTCTTTTTATGTATGTCTAGTGGGTGGCTCTTGTATCAGTATACATCCATATACTTTTTTCTTTCTTCAGAGGTTCGGCTTCCAAAGTCATTGTCTTAAAGATTTCACCAACTCTTTCTAACTACTTGATAAAACTCGATTTGATTTTCCAAGCTTGTCGCCCAATCAGATCAAATTTTATTAATTAAGATTTAATTCTAGATAAGAGGAAACCCGCCCAGTTCTCCGCCTTTTGTACTTTCACCTGTTGAAGTCCAAATAGGGTTGTCATATGTGGGCCTCGCACATGCACAGCCTTCGAACGGAGAACCCAATTATCTAGAATCAATATCAACTGCGTGTTTGTTTTTTCGGGACCAATGGAGCAAAATTTTTCTCCAAAACAACCCAAATTAAGAAGGTGATTTGATACATAACCATACACGACAGAAAAAATTAAATTTCATGATCAAAATCTAAAAGATCGACAAATATTTTTCTTTTGAACGTCAAAACTGACAGCTCGACAGCTATCGAGAAGTCAAACTTTATGTTTTGTCATCTAATGTTTTGTATATATTTTTATTTTTAAAAAACGTTACCCTAATTTTAATTATTTTTTAAATTACCTCAAATCGTAACTATCACACAACGTGGTTCCACCCATCCCCCTCAACAAATAATGCTAACAATTATTTAATATGCTTAATTATATCCTAAATTATCCATTATACTAATATATCGTAAATACCCTTGTCTAATTGAGGGCCAATAGGGAATTATTATTGCTTAAGAAATAGCATAATTTATATTATGTTTGAAAATTAATCAACTAATAAATAAGTTGTAATGCCTTTGATAACTCAACTATAAAAAATTATTGTGTTTTTCAAAAATATAATAAATATGTTTGAAATAGTTACTTTTTTAACTATTATTATGTACAAATGACCAAAATGAATTATTTATTTTGTAATATAATTATTAGTAACAAAAGAATTGAATCGATTATTTTTTAATTTAATTTTTGAATTCTTGATTTAATATATATATATATATATTATAAATTTAAATAATTTAATTATAAATCATTCAAATGTTTGTTTGAATTTAATTAAGAATATAATAGCCTAATTGAAAAAAATTAATTGAATCCTTTAAGATTTATTTGTCTCGATATAAATCTAAAATTTGTGTCGAAAAGAATGAACAAATTCTTAAGAATGTTAAGATATTGAGATTTTCAAAAACCTGCCCTTAGCTATAGCTTTGATCCTTTTTCATAATTGTTTCCAACAAAGTTGAAAGCTACCGCAAATCTTTTGCTGCACCCATTACTTGCGGCTGCTCCATACCGGTCGCAAAGCAGCCACAAGTGACAAAAGGACTTCTGCCACGGTCTGCATCACAATATTTCAATTTCCGACTGAGCTTGTTTTCAAGTCCAAGACACTGAGCTTTGCTCAAATCCTTTATATCAGCATCAGTTGTTCAAGTAAAAGGATCTAATTTATTATTATGTAGTCTAGGGTTTCTTAACCAGAGATTTGACATGAATAACAAAGTGAACAAAACAAAGAAATAGTAATAACTATTTTAAAATATATCGAAACCAATATACTTGTATAATACTATACGACCCTTATTTCAAATTGGGTTCAGAAACTCTTCAATTTGAATCCATTGATAAATTTCATGGTTGACTCGACGGATCATTCATAGCACCCTCACCATTCTTCTGGTTGGGTTGTATTTGATTATCAAGAGGTTGTCGCAACTGATAAACATTGATTTGGTTTGGCTGTTGATGCCGTGGTTGGAACATCTGGTGATTGAGTGAAAGCTGCTGAGCCATGCGGCCAGAGAGATGAACATCTCCACCCAACTCTGCGACATCAACTTTTAATCTTTGTACTTCCGCAGCTAATGCCTCGTTTAAAGCTGCCAAATCAAACAGAAAGTTAAATGAATGCTTGACAGCAAACAAATCCCATAAATTCAGCTTGATCCCAAAAGATGAACTTAAGAGCAACCGCTAAGTTGCCTGCAGAGATGTAAACAATAGAAAAGAGAAAAGTTCAATCCTGAGTTGGTGGCGCCAATCACCATAACGAGAACAAAAGTTCGATCCTGAGTTAAAAACCATATCTAACACACCCAAAAAAACCTCTGAGCAACAGAGTCGGTGATTTGTATATCAAATTTAATAGCAGATGTTTAGAATGATTTTGAGTCAAGATTACAACATTGTGCCAATAGAGGTACATTAAAGTTCATACCTCCCAGTAAAAGATGTCAATTCATACTGATCAGTATTACAAGTTTGGCACAACAGTTGACAATAGAAAAATGTTGCAGCTCAACTTTAGCAATACTTGATGAACCAAGAGGGATTGCAAAAAATAACAAAATAATGGTTAGTTAATTACGTCTAACCCAATGGTCATGACAGCAAAACTTTGATTGAAGCCTGATAGTCTTATATTTCAATACGAGAAATGTTAAGAATTCCAATATGTTTATATTTGAAACATAATCAGACACATTTTATCACTTTTATCATGTTAAAAAGCATTATTATAATCACATCAACAGATTGTCAAGTCTCCTCGTTTCAAATGTCTCCAGATCACAAATTACTTTCAATAAGAATGCAGTAATTTTTTCAATTTTTTTTTTTTTTTTATTATACTCAAATATTTTACGGTAAAAAAGGCAGGACACTGAATAGGAATAGTGAGTCTTATGAAATCAATGCATGAATTAACACCCAGATTTTACGAGATCGAAATTCATTCAATGCCATAAAAACTTTCAGGGAACTCAAAGAGCATATGAACCAGATAAGAGTAAAATGAATAGCTAGACAAGACTACAACACTAGAAAAAGCAAAATCATACACAAGGGTGTTGTTAACTAAGAAGTCTATTCAGCCATTTTTAACATCTTACATTATAGCAAAGCATCTATATTTGATGCACATAAATCAATTTAGGTCTCAGTTCACTAACGCATCAGGAGAGGGCAATAAAATGAGAAAATGAATTTATACCATCTTTGAGTTGAGCTTGTTGCTCCATGGCCTGAAGACGGAATTTTAATTCATTGTTCTGACTACTAAGACCAGCAGAATCTCTCTGAAAAAGATTAAGTAAGAATGATCAATAAGAAGAGAAATAATATTTTGTTAATTAGGCAATTACCAACAGCGTAGATACCCACCTGTAACATTGTAACCTGGGTAGACAATGTGGTTGCCTCTGTCTGCAGAGTTTGCACCTTTTGTTCCAATTCTGCAATGTATCGCATCTTCCGCTCCTTGGAACGAGCAGCTGATTGACGATTAGCCAAAATCCTAAAACAAATAAATCAAACATAAGAAAACATACTCTATGACACATTAATAACCAACACTACTGCAGCTAGAAGTGAAGAGCACAACAACCTTTTGGCACGTTTGGGATCTGATAATGCAACCTCAGCAAGCTTATCATTTGTTGAAATCTTTTTCAGGTCAGCTTCACTAAATTCACCATTCAACTCCAAGCTAATCTTAGCTAAGTTCCCATCTATTGAACTGCCAGGTGAAACGTGACCCATTTGAGTTCCCAAAGGAAGCTTTGTTGACTCGTCATTAAAACTAAAATCTCCAATATAACTATCCATTGAAACACTCCGACAATGCCTAACCGTCGGAGCAATATCTCCACTAGCACTCCTCTTGATTCCCTCCCTCTTCTTACTCGAAATACTCCAACTATTTACTCGACTTTCCACTTCATTATCACTACTTTCACCTCCGTTCGTCTTTGTGCCACTAGCCTTATCCTCAGTACCAGAAGAGTTCAATGTATCGATATTGTCCAAATTCATGTATTCACTAATCAAGTCATCCACAACCTCTCCCTGTGGTTTCCTCTCATTCATCCCTTCCGCTCTGTTATTACCATCTTTGTTATTCCATTGAGATTCTTTTTTCACCAACTGAATTGGCTTTTCCACAACTGAATTTTCTCTCCCAGTAACTGACATATCCATTAATCCCCTACTCCCTATTGGTATCAATTGCGGCGAAGATTGGATCATAGCTGAAAATCCTAGAGGAATATCACTGCTAGATCGCCTGTGTCCTTTACGAGGAGGCAAATTCTCACCCACCCTTGAAGCATTAACCTTATTAACAGGGGAGGGAATCGACAATCCCTGAGAATTGCCAACTCTTTCTTCCATACTCACATTATTTGAAATGGGATCAATGACAGAAGACACTGATGACTCACGATAAGTCACCGGATTCGATGGACTCAACGGAGGCAAGCAATCAAGCGGAAAACCAGAATGTTGAGACAAAGACCTATAATGGGCTGTTCCCAAGCTGGAACTTGATCGAGAAGCTATCACGTGTGAATGTGAAGGCGATGAAAGAGGAATATTTGGATGTGAAGGAGGTATACTTGGTCTCTTGTTGCTCTCAGGACTCAAGTTCATAGACAGTTGACCCATTTGACTGCCACCGTAAATGGGGAAATCCAAACTGTTTCTCGGCTTTGTGATTGAAGAAGACTCGAGTTTCTGCATACTACAGAGTGTAATTTTCAAACCCTAAAAAACCTTGAAATATCAAAGGCCCAAAAGAATTGATGCTCCAGAATCTGGAAAGAATGGCTGTATTGAGAAGCGTAAACTGTATTTTGCGTTGGGTTAAGAGTACAAATACAATGAATCAATACATACTTACACTATAAATGAATGTCCAAATGTAAAGTGAATCTGAGAAAGTAGATTTCTTAACTAAACATGGCGGTAATCACGCGAAACTAACAAACCTGCCAAAATTGGTAGAAATTTGCTGTAACCTCAAAGTTACCGAGACGGACTGAGACACAACGCAACACAAGGCTTCTGTATAGTATACGACAAGAGCGGATTTTATTCTCAGTGTCCTGGCCTACTGGTTACCGGTAGACATCCAGATAACGCCGCGTAGACGCGTTTTGTCCCGTTCACTTCATCACCGCCGTCTATCTTTCTTAGTTTTTTATTACATAAAATAATAATAATAATCTCCAATTATGAGTCGGCGTAGCCGTGGCGTTAGTTTAATTATTTTTTCTAAAATAAAAATACATTTTTGTAATGAAATGATTGTATTTTTATTTTAGAATAATTAATTATAAACTCTGTGATCTTATAATTAATTATAAGATCTTTCGTTTGGATAGAGGTCGACGTGTAAATTGAGATTGGATCAAATCTTTGAATTTGACACATCGGAGATTTCACTAATTAAAACGAGATTATTGCTATTTAATGATCATTTTAAACGTTTATATTATCGAGCATAGTAAATAACTACGATAAGCAGCTTAATTAAAAAAGAAATTACATCATTTCTATTTATAAGTTTGACTGTCCATAATTTATATCACCACAAAACAATGTATTTGATTCCAAAAGATAAAAAAAATAAAATCTATATTGGTTAACATAAATCCAAGTGTTTTATATTTTTAGAATCAAATCGTTAACATCTTTATTTATTTTAAATTTGGTTAGATAATATAAATAGGGTTTTATTTATTTAACAAGGATCTCATTACCTAACTAATATCTTCCATCATTTATATTTTGTTTTTTTTATTATTTGTCTAAATTTACATAAGATATTATTTATTTTAATATATATATAGTAATGTGAAATGTTATTGGATTAACTTAGATTTGAACGTATCATATGTTGGATTACTTTGATTTTGTTGTGGATTAGTCATTGGTAGAGTCTTGCAGTATAGTTTCCCAACTGATCTAATTAAATGGATTTCTTTTTCAGTTTTTTAATAAAATCTAAATTAAATTATTAAATTTTCGAGTCATGTAAATAGATTTATTGAAGAAATGGGAATGTAAAAAGAAAAACTTTGATTGAAGTTTATTCATGATATAACTATGGAAGAAATTAGAGATGACAATTGGTCAAGTCCGACTCGATCTGGCTTACAACTACGATACAGGTTGGGTCAAAGATGGGTTAGATTCAGGTTAAGATTTAAGGTTTGCAGGCCTGACTTAACTTAACCCTCCCCATATGTCTTTTAAATTAAATAAAAATTTAAAATTTTTTAATTTAATTTATATTTAAAAAAAAATATAAATAGTATCTAGCCTTGCCCGACCTGACTTAAAAAGCAACTAACCTAGGTCCAAGCTCAAGGCTGAGTTTTGACAGTAAGGCCTGATTTAGTCTGTCCCTAAACTGATTCGGCCTAACCTAGCATAGCCCTAAGGCCAGAATGGTCTGACAAAAACAGGCTTTGCCATCAGTAGATGAAACTTATTAATTAATCATATTTCAGAAATGTGGCTCAAGCCGTGATAAGATTGTAAACGACATCTTGACGTGTCCTCACAGTACTTGTTTGTGATAAAGATTATATGACCAAACGGGAACAAGTATCAATTTTTCAATCCAAAATCTCAACCGTTAGATTAAACCCGTCTTACGGATCCCAAAACCCAGAGGGAGGAGGAAACCATCCTATAAAGAGGGACGTTGAGCCGAGCACCAAAACCCTAGATCAAAAACGCCGAGTCTCACTTCTCCATCTGATGTCAAGCTCTCTACTTCTCCGTTTTTATTTAAACCTTAGAAGTCGATTTTGCATTCTAATCCAAAGAGGGCAAATGAAGAATATGCCGAATGGTTGAATGCTCAAGACTTTGTTTTGGGTATTATGATTCTTTCTTTAATTGAATAGGAAGATCTGATGCCTCTTTGTTTCGGTTCTTTTTTCTTTAAATTTATTTATTGTTTTTGTGAATGAGGAGAAAATATGAAATGTACAGTTATCCCTGTCTGATTTACTGGTGCTGATATTTCGTAAAATCTGACACTTACAGATTTTGTTTCAAAATTCCTGAACGTGCCGATGATGACATTTTTGAATTGGACTGAAATTCGAGTTAGATAACTCAGAAATGTTGAAGTTCATTGAACTAGGACGGTCTGAGGCTTTTTTTTTTTTTTTTTTTTTTNCTTTGGTTTTTTTTTTTTTTTTTTTTTTAGTGAATACTTGTTAGTGTTTATGGATGATGAGAACATATAAAATACAGTTATCCCTGGCTGATTAATTGTGTTGACAATATGTGATCTGACATAAACAGTATTAAACCTTGGATAGATTTTATTTGTTTATTGTTTTTGCAGATAATTTGATTGTGATAAACTTTTGCTGGCGAGCAAATCAGCGGAATTAATATTGTGTTTTCAGGTCCGTCTGTTGCTAGTCTTACCCATCTCAGATCTCCTCTGTCTATGATCAAGTTGAGTGCTGAGTTTATGGAAGTTAGTATGGGCAATGGTGTCTATGAACTAGTTGAGTTCTGAGATTTTAAAAGAATTATGATTGGTATCGGTTTACTCCGCCACAGGATGCGAACTTGATTACATAAAATTACACTTATATTCAATCTAGATAATTGGGATAATCGATTTCACTAAAAAATTACCCTTAAGATTTAGTTTAATGCGGGGAATCAATCCCTTCACAATTGAATTTTATTTTAGGGGAGATTGCTCGCAGTCTCACTAATAAGACAATGGGAAAGCACCCTTTGTACTTCAATCACTGCTTGCTTCTTGAACAGCAGAGGAGAACATAAATAATGATATAAGAGATTAAATGAAATTGCCAAATGGGAATGTCTAGCTGGAAAATTTTGCTTTAAACCCCGCTCAGCAATTCTCGTTTTAGCTTCGATAAGCACGCGAGGGACTTTTATGGAAATTAATGATGACCTCCGTAGCTCAAACGAAAAACCATCATTGAGCACAACAACACAATTCTTTCTTTGTTTCTCTGTTCTTCCATTCGATACATGATTCATACCTTAAGGTCAACCGGATTTGATAGCTCACGGCCTAGCCGGCTGAGCAGCTTGCTGACAGCATTTCCCCTTATCTTCGAGCATGATTGCTTCATAGCATGTGACCTTCGAGGCCCTGAGCATTCAAATCAGATTTTGATCTTACCGAGTGTTTGTTTACGTCATCATCTCAAAGACGGACCAATTTCCGCACTTTAGCTACGAAGGATTCTACGTTATTTGAGTTTAATTCGAATAATAAGAAACAGAAACACAATTCCACTAAAAATTACACTTACGTTCATACAAGATGTTGAGAAACAACTCTTTACAATTATTGAGAGTTACAAGGATAGGTAGCTCCAGATACGCCACATCTTACGCTATTGTTAAACTAAGACAATGAGAAATCACCCTCAATTCGTACATCATTGCTTAATCAAGTGAACATCAGAGAACGAAATGATGACAAAAGATTCAAAGAAATTACCAAGTGGGAATGCGTACCAGAAAAGCAAGATAAATTTGCTTTTATTCCCGCCCAACAATTCTCATTATAGCTACATCAAGTTCTTGATTACCTCCATAGCTCAAAGGAAAAGCCATGCCTGAGCAACACAGGCTGATTCTATATTTCTCTATTCCTCCATCAAATCAAAATTTCTTAAAATCTACTTGATGGTGATGTAGCGGTTTGTACCATGCTTGGCCCAATGGTCCTTCAGATCAACTGGATTTGATAGATCATTGCCTTCAGCTGCTAGCCGGCTAAGCAGCTTGTTAAAAGCACTTCCACTCATCTTTCGGCCACCTACTCGGGCATGCCGTTTGTTAGGTACTGCAGGTAGTGGATACATTGATAAGGAGGTTGTGCAACATGCAGACTGCCAACCCCCACTTCCCCACTTGTAACACTGCCTTAGGACCCCAGTGCAGGAGCATACAGGTGCTGGCATGGTTGACTCATCAAACGTAACCTGGTTCAGACCCAGGACCTGACCTTTCCAATCTGATTTTGATGTCACTGTCTGTTTGTTTACCTCATCACCTCCACTATCCAAATCCTGCACACTCTTCCACTCCTGTTGCTTCCCAAAAACAATCTTGTTTAGGTCTTCGTTCTCCCTCTTAATCTTCCTAGGAGATTTTGAAGTCTTCTTACTAGGTGACATCACCTTGGCCTCCTTAGCACGTTTACCCCGCCGGGACTTTCCAGCCTCAGCAGCAGTAGGAGACATGGGGAGGGCATCAGTTGTGTGCATTTCCCTTGTATTGTAGGCAGCTTCATTCATGTGGGGCTGATGATGTACATGCTGCAGTGGATGGTGCAAGTGTTTCATCCCACGAGCCATTTGACATCCCGGAGGACATGATGACATGTTGCCATTGGTCAAGGAATTTTCTCGATACTGGAGACTCGCAATGGCATTGTCTCGTTCCAAAATAGCATTGTTTCGTTCAGCAATAGCAGTATCACGCTGCAAGAATGCCATGTCTCGCTCTGCAAGAGCTGCCTTCTTTTCAGAAAGAGCCAAATTTCTTTCTTGTATGGCTGCATCTCTCTCAGCCATAATGCCCATTATTTGTTTCATTGATGGTTGAGGTCCTTGAGGATGAATAAACCACTGTAACAACACCAGTGAAAGAATGATAATCAGACACCTGATGTCATGCAGAAAAAAGTTGTAAATTCCTCTATGTTAAACCACACTGTTCTAGTCTCAATTATCCACAGGACTACTGTAAAATACCTGCCCCTGAGCTGCTTTATACTGATCCCCTTTGTGTCTCCCATTTTCGCGGTGGCCACCGTCATCCATTTGAGAGGCAAATGTAATGGCAGGTAACTGGTAAACTACGTGGTAAAGTGGAAAAATGCCTGGTCAATTAAACATCGTTGTTTTTACTGGCTACATATTCTGCATCCAATGTAAAGAAAGGAGGAGAAATTAAGAAAACTACTCAGATTTCGTTATTGGGCATATTTTCAATAATTTCTTTCCTTTTCAGTTCCCTCGACAAACAATTTTTATCTACCAAATATTACATAATACTGAAATCTGACAGATAGTGAAGGGAAGGGGCGTGTTGGAGAGGATTGCCAAGACAATACCATAAACAATATGACACTATGAATCATAAGCAGAAACACAGCCTGTCATTACTGCAAAGGAAACACTATACTTATATACCAAATCATCGTGTGAAAAGGAACCCAACATTTCATAACAATAAAATTCCATAAACCTTCTAAAACAGAAACAAGCTTCATTACATCCACAAGATGAGAGATAGGACGCAATGATAAACTAAAAAGCCAACACCATTACATAATATATATATATATATATATATAAAGCATTCCAGGCAGCATAAGAAGGAACCTGATGCACCTATGCATAAGCAACCTTCCCATGCAATGGACAAAAGCACTGAAGTGAAACATGAGCAACAACTGAAAGAAATTAATTTAGAGAAAGCCCTAATAAGCATAAAGGGAAACATGATTTCGTATAAGTAGAAATCACCACAAGCAGAAGCATAACTGCATATGCAAACTGATGGCCCTGATCCATCAAATACATTTCAAGCATTATAACATTACTTTGGAGCATGTAGCTTAAAAGGGGAGCTAATGTCTCTCACATATGTATGGCACCAATGTGCACCCAGATGACAAGTATCCAGTTCAGTTGGGAGCCAAAACTTGTTTTAATTTGAAGCAAAACCCTTGAGCTCAGGTCCAAAAATTATAAACCTGATTTGAGGAATTGAAAGAAGTAATCGGAGTTTAGGAAGCAATGGAAGGCTGTAAAACCTTGAGACACTAGCCTCAATGGTATCTTAATACGCAGAATAAAAATTAATTGGAAACAAGCAAGCAAAAACAATATGAGATCACGAATGTCAAAGAACAGATCCATTACAGCTAAGAATCCTCAACTTTTATGCTAAACACAGTTTCAGAAGGAAGTATACCATGTGCCCAAAACTAGCACCACATTGATATAAACATCAACATCTTTATCTGCTGAATGACTAATTTTTTTATTAACTTAGATATTTTATACGTAGAAGTCCCTCAGCCTAGATGATATCCAAATCTGAAATCCTATAAAACATTTATTACTCTTTCAAACAAGAATCTACGAGAAAATACATCAACTTCTTGCCATGCTCCTTTCTTATTGATCTTCTCTACTGGGCTTTAATTCAATAGATTCCGATAAGAAAAGCAATCAACAATATCTTGAGTTGTCATTGATGGTATATAAAAACACATCGTGAATTCTTCAATAGCCAGCATAAAAAACCTATTAATAGGTTCCATCAAATTACTATAGGGAGCAAACCAACAATCACAAGGATTATAATATTATGACTTAGCATTCCATTATTTATCATCCCACAAAATCGCCAATACTAGAATTATCCAGAGAATACCAAAACCTGCTTGTTTGTAACCATAATAATTAAGAAATACATAACAATTAACAACTCTAGAAAGGGCAGCTAAAAACCCACATAAAAGCAAAAAATGCAAAGAGAAGCATATAGATACTTTTTTATCATGTTATCTGCACAATGACCATCTAGACAAGCACCTAAAAGGTTGTAGCATAGCAGCTCTCTCTGAATATTTACATGAGAGTATACTTATATCTTATGGAAGAGGAGAAATTGATGATTCAGTATTTAGTCCTGATCATATAGCAAATCCAATAAACTAAAACTCAGCCCATCATTTCCAAAATCTTGGCTTCTTTCCTGAATTAAAATCAATAATCTCTAGCGCAAATTCTTTACTTCCAACATGAATTGTACCCCTAAGCAAAGAACAGAAAAACTTATTCCAACAAACATCCTAGATTAAAAGGCATCACCTATTATTAGTAAAAAAGTGGAAATGATAATTTTCTAAAAAGGTGAAAAAACTGAATTAGTAACACAGTCACTAAGCTCAAATCAACCCGTCACCAAGAAGATAACTAAAGATCCCAATTTTTCCTTCCAGTCAAACACTGAAAATGACCACAATCCTCAAGCTTCAACCAATTAAATATTGAATCTTCAGCTAGTATCCAAAACAACCTACTATACCATCTTGGATAACCCTTTCAACAGCAGAAATCAAGAAAGCCTTAAGCCAATGAAAGCAAGCTTCACTTACACACATAAGGCACAAAACAAACCAAAATTAAACAAACGAAGCTCTAAAACAACTTGAAATATCCCCTAAAAATCCATTTCAAGTAACAAAAATCACAAATGTTATACACGATTATAGTAGAAACTAGCTAGAAACAGAAAAATGATCAGTGACTTCAAATAGAATACAAGTAAAAGTAAATTTAATAAACAAAAACAAAAACAAAAAGCGATTGAAAGAGAAATCGAAGCTTACGAGTGAAAGAGAGAGAGAGAACCCTAATTTGGAAGGTGAAAAATCAGTGGAAGAGAGAGATAGCAATTTTCAACTTTATGTCTTTTGTTGGGTATTATTTTACTTGGCTTTTCTTCATTCATTCATAATAAACTCATCATCCACTGTAGTCTTGTTTTGTTTTTATTTGTCCAAAATTTTAAGTTTAACTACAAGTTACTGCGCGGTACTCTCAACAGTGAAGACGTTTGTTTATCGTGAAGAGGAGCGAATGGGCCACGTGCACAACCTGTTCTGACCGTCCAATGTGTCTTCTGCCTCGAGATTCTTGCATGATCCACGGCTCAGATTTATTTCAGTTTAACGTTTTAGTGAGCGTGAGTTGGGTGGCGAGAAAGGCGATAAAGTTATGTTTTTTATTTTCGTGGGTTCGAAAATGTCTTCCTGTTGTCTTCCCACCTCATCCTCTCATTAAAATCTAGGGAGGACCATTGATACAGTGAAACTGTGGAACCGTAAAATCAGAATCGAAAAGAGTGGTTTTGAGTATTCTCTTAATGATTTTGGCAAATTTCTTGATCCAAAATTATGGAACCGTCGATTAGACCTGAAATGGACCCAAAATCATTAAACATTATTTATTTTGATAACATAATTTAATAAATCTTAATTATTAAACCTCATATAAATAATGTCACATTTCATAATTGTAGGGTTAATATAGGAATTCTCTTGTGTCATTTTTATATTTCTTGTTTTCAGTCATATTCTATTATTAAAATTTATATCATTTTAATTATTCGTCCCATTTGACATTCCTAATTATTATAAAGGATGTTAATGGTAGATAGAGAATATTTGGATATATATTAAAAAAAAAATGGTCAAACATCGAGAGATTGGTGAAGATATTACCGATTATCTTTTCTCGAAGTAATTGACAAAATGAAATACTCACAACATTACAACTAAATTTAATACTTCAAAGAACTCAGATTCGATAACTTCTCTTAACCATTAATCTTATTTAGTGAGGTTTTGGCATACAATTATTGAAGTCAAATGATGAAAATGTTTGTGTAAACATATATTGGATTAAATTCCTATTAGACTTAAATTAATAGGGTAAACGACTCAAGGACTTTACCCCGAGATGCACTCGGCCTTGCTGCTAATTCAAATCTAAATGAAACCACTATGTCCTGGGCAAAATGGCGTTGTTCAATAAACTGGAAAAAATAGATAGATTTCAGTTATTATAATGCAGATTCTGAGAGCACACAATAGATTACATTCATCACAATGCAGATCCCGAGAGCACAATAAATTAGGGCCCTGCTAGAGGAAGACTAAAGCTATATCATCATTCATACACGATGTATAGTTTCCAATTAGCTTCTGAATATTGCATCTGGTTCTATTTGGCTCAGTACCAATAGTGAAGTGAAAAAGCACCCTAGAGCAAACTTGGAGAACTCAAAAGTTTTCTGCATCACCATTTTCTTCACCTCCCTCTGGACAGGGAAATATCTTGTGCAAAACATTATATCCAACCTCAATCTATGTTTTCCTTCATCTCTATACTCGACTTACTAAGAATGAGCACTCCAATTACAATGAGCAAGGCTCCTGCAAACCACTGTGAAACAAGGTTTTACCAGAATTATAACTAAGACCATGAGTTCTTTGGTCACAAGCACCTAAAATTCAATCAGTCATCAATGCTACAATATGACCCTGGGAAACAACTTGAATCATATGGTGAGGAGATTTATCATATCATACAGAAATCAGTAACTCAGCTTATAAATTACAAATGCACAATATGACTTCCTTTTATTATTATAATCATTATTATCAAAAGCATTAAAGAGTCTCTTTCACTTTACAAAGTTAAGTCAATAGAACGAGCAATACTGGAACTCATGATTTTTAACCACTGTTGCTGTTTAACTTCAACAGAATCGTATACAGAATCGATAAATCTACTAGAAATAATTAATGGGATTTATTGAACTTGGGCCAAGCACAAGCTGAAACCAAAGACAAATGGCTTTCTCCTCAGCAATTTGGCAACCCCAAAAAACCATAACATATTCTGAAATCTCCCAGATCTACGTTTCACTCATTTACACATAAAACACGACATATTTACAAATTTAACAATTTAGAAAACCAATAATGCAAACAATGTAGGGTCAAACAAGGTCATTGTAGGCAAAATGGAAAATAGTATTCTATCATAGGAGCTAGAGGTCATCATGATTGCTGGAAGAATCTTGCAATACATAAATATATCAATTTCAGAAAAAAAAAAATCAAAAGGTGCAAGAAATTGATAACTTTTATGGGGATAATAGAAACCTTTTGAAGCTCTAAAATAAGGCATGCAAGTTCGCAGTTAAGATCTTCAACATCATTAATCAGATAACCCAATAATTACCTGGACTGATAAAGCTTCCTCAAACAAAAAGAATCCAGCTAGACCAGAAGAGAGGAAGTTAGTAGCAAAGTTTGTAACTGTAGCTTGTAGGGATGATAAAGCTTTAAGACTGTTGATGTAACATCCCCACATTGTCACATTAAACAGAATGACCATACCATATCGGATGAACTGTTAAGAACGAAAAATATTCATAGATCAATGATATACTACTAAGAAAAGTAAAAATTAAAAATAGAGGATATGATATGGGCAAGCATGTGTAAAACTGATGAACAAAGATATCTATTGACCAGACTGAGTGAGAACGGAGGCTGCATATATATTAGATACCAGATTTCACTCAGAAAAGCTTCAGAATTCAGATAATATATTACAACTATAGGTTGGCCACATCTTTCCTTTTAACTATTTATAAAATTAAAAAGGAGCTAGTCCAACAGACTTATAGAAAATAAAAATTGAACTCGAAGGTGCACCAAACAGCAAACGAACAAGTATCGAAAGACATACGCATACATGTGAGAGAATCAAAGAGAAGAAAATGAAAACGTTGTAGTCAGAAATAGAGTAAAGTTCTTTACAATTGTAAAGCTCAAGCAATTCTAATCACCTAACTTGTGACCAATTTACCAAAACGGCAGAATAATAAGATTAAAATTCACCGGAGAAACTCATCTAAATCAAAATGTCAACTGTCATGTCACTGATTAACACTAAAACATCCTTACAACTGTAATCTCAAGTTATTAGCCTCCAAAAAACAATTGTTACCACGATTCCATTCAAAATAAGATAAAACAAACCAAACACTGGCTTAATTTATACATGAAGTTGAAATCTATGAAGGATCTGGTCTGATCTGACCTGAGATGAGAAAAGCTTAGCGGATATAGCGGCAAAAGCAGCATTCGTTCCGGCCAAGACTGCCCAGGCGTAGCCTTTGCTCTTTCTTCCCTCCATAGCTGCGGCATCAGCACAATAGCGAGCGTCTGCGCCAGATGCTTCTACTAGGTGCTTTCCTCCAAAAGCTGTGCGTTTTGTCGTAACTTAATTTTATACATTTTGTAAAATTCGTGAATTTCCCATCTACATTTTAATAAATAAGACTTTAATTAGCGGGAAATATGAAAGTTATGACACAAATATGTAACTAAAAAGAAATGGCCCGTAAAAAAAATTTATNATAAGTCTATTCCATTTTTTAAAATGGTTAAATTATTATAATTTATTTAGTTTTATTTAATCTTACATGTTTTTTATAATATTTAATTTACTATAATATATTAATCAAAAATATATTAACCCAACAACTATTTCTATCATTATTAAATAACTATTAAATAATATAAAACTTAAAAATTACTATATCATAAGCCTTTTTTAAGAAATATATACCATTACTCACATATTTAATNTGAAATGTAATATTTAACAACTAATAATCGAACATATTCCAATTAAATGCCATTTATTAGTGTAATACCCTAGCTTAATGGTAATGAAATTTGTTGTTAAAGACTGATCACATATTTCATAATGTCTGGTTTTCTTGTTTTATTTTAATCAATAGAAAAAAAAAATATTATGTTTTTTATTTTCGTTTTGGCTATGATTTATTCAAATTAAAGTTGACTCTGAAATGTTATGTTTATAGTATCAATCTTATTTTTACTATCATTATTTTTTTTCTATTTATTTATAGACTACCAATAAAGATTAAAAATATGATAATAAATAACATATAGATAATATATTTTTAGATTTTAATTATTTCAATATTAAGATAATTTAATTAATTTTAACGTAGTTGACAAGACAAGATGTGTTCTAGGGTACAAATTGATGAATCCTAATTGCAAAATAGCATCGTCAAAGGTAATAGGATCCAAACAATTGTCAATCAAGGATTCAACTCCATCCAGGCCCAGTCAGGTGAGTTGCCACAAGCACAACTCGTTTTATATGGCTCTCACAGAAGAAACACAACTCGTCCACGCTGGCAATCCTAATTTATACGAAGTCACCAATCAGAGGTGATAACACGGATCAATAACCCTCCGAAGGATCCAAAAACGTCGTCGTTCCCTCTTTTCCCAAATTAAACCGACCTAACCCTTCCCTGTCTATATAATGCCGTACTTTCAGAGGCTCATCATTTAACGTCTTCCTCTTGATTTGTCTCGTCAGAAAATTTGTCAATTCTCTGTGTAGTTCTTACCTTTCGCTTTCTCAACTTCTTAGGGTAAGGTCCAATTTCTGATCGCTATTTCTTGAAGTTGATTTATGATATTGAGGCGTTAGTTGCAGATCTGATTGAGTTGTGTGGTTTGTGAATCTGTGCAGAGTTTTCTGAGTTTGTGTTGCTGATTGAAGAGAAATGGCTCGTACGAAGCAAACGGCTCGTAAGTCAACCGGAGGAAAGGCTCCAAGGAAGCAGCTCGCCACAAAGGTTCGTCATTTTAGGGTTTCGTTTTTTTGTTTTTAATAATTTTCTGGGAAAATATATTTTGAAAATTGTTTTATTAATTTTATCATTTGTGGCAATGGTCAAAACGCAGGCTGCAAGGAAGTCTGCTCCCACCACTGGCGGAGTTAAGAAGCCTCACCGTTACAGACCTGGAACTGTTGCTCTTCGGTATGTTCAATTTTTCCAATTAAAAGGCATAATAATTTGTTAGGTTATTTCGTTATTCTGTTTTTGATCGTGTCTACATTACAGTGAAATCCGCAAATACCAAAAGAGCACTGAGCTTTTGATTCGCAAGTTGCCCTTCCAGCGCCTCGTTCGTGAAATTGCACAAGACTTTAAGGTAAAAACTCACTCGTAGTTTTCCGATTTAGATTATAATTGTTAATTTTTTTTTTGTGGTGTTGTGTATGCTTATATGGAGTTGGTTGTGGCAGACGGATTTGAGGTTCCAGAGTCACGCGGTTCTTGCCCTCCAGGAGGCTGCAGAGGCGTATCTCGTGGGTCTGTTCGAGGACACTAACCTTTGCGCTATCCACGCCAAACGTGTCACCATTATGCCTAAAGATATCCAGTTGGCTAGACGGATCCGTGGCGAACGTGCTTAATTGGATTGTCACTCGCCTTCGAATGTGTAGTCATTAGTTTTTCAAAGCGGCATTATTAGGTCGTGGTTATTTCGTTTTCCTTGTAAAGAAACGACGATTTTAGGATTAAGTTATTGGAAACCTATTTTGTTTCGCTAAATTTAAACTTGTTTGGTATTTTATTTTGGTTCTATCGTTAATTGATTGATATGGCTTGTGAACTCCTTTAGTATTTAAAAAAGAGTATCTGCTCTTGAAAAATGACTATTATGATTAATAAGGAGAGACTATCCTGTCTTTAATCCGATTACTAATTTGCTATGATCCATGGTTGGTGTTTATGTATTGAAAGCAAAAGTAACTAAAGTTTCTTAGATGAAAGATGACGAAGTGGGTAAGAATGAGGAAGAGACCACCGGCTTGATCCGGTGGTGGTACCATAGATCCATGGGATTACTGTTTTCTGTGTTAATCTTGTTTGTTTCAATCAAGTTAAATATACAATGGCAACAGGTAAGAATTGTAACTTTAGTCCAGCATTGGACATTATCGTATGGGTGGTTTTCCTTTTGATCTTTTTAGCTTGATTGTTGGCGAGCTTGTATAGATCGTTGCAGGTGAATGTATTGTTGCTACTTGTTAGATTAACGATTAGATTACCGTTAAACATTGAGATGAAGTAGGACAAGTTATGTATGCGATTTCTTTTCTCCTTTTCTGGGGCAATGGAGTGCTGGGTGTCGATGGTTTGCTCGCTGCTTGTGCTCAAGTTTTAAGGAATTTGATCCATTCAGGCTCTTGTGGTCAGCTTTTAAGTAATTGATTCAGTCAAGCAGCCTGCAGTGCAATTCAGGTTTTAGTGTTAAAGTGGCTCCAACCCATATTATGAAGAGAACTCTCCTGTTCTCTTCATAATAGGCCCAGGGCTTGACGTCAAAAGCCCACAACTCAGGGGATACAAGATCATTTCTTACTTAAAAATGGCAGTTAACATAGCCACTCTCAGGATTTCGCTGATTTTGTTCAGGCAAGTATATAATGGGAAATTGTCTAATGTGTTACACTAATTTATAATACAATGGTCAACTAGTATCTCTGATGATTCGACTAGAACAAAGAAATTCTCACAATGAAAATCAATTTAGTGATAAACAGGCTTTCAAAGACTAGTTTGATGACCCACCCTCCTGATGTCTAATGAGGTGGGGAGTAAATAATATTTGTAGGCATCTTCTACCTGCTAAAATTTCTTCTGCTAACTAAAGATATTTCTGTTGTTGCGTAATTTGTGCTGCGGTTACGTCGCTGAGGGACCATATTCAGCACTTTTGAAAATGAAATAAAGTCATGGACCCGAGCCCAAACATCACAAGGTTGTCCTCAAACCCCAAGTTGATAAACCGGACAAATCCTTTAAAAAACCCAATAAATTGTTTGTATGTAGGCTGATACTCGGAGACAAAAGTGGATTAACATATAAGGAAGGGATAAATGGACTATCACGGACAAGTGGCAGGTTTTAATCGGAGATGGTGGATTACTTTACTTGATGCAATCACATTGGAAACAGACCCGTGAACCTTGAATTCAAGGTCCCAATAACCCGTGACACACACTAACGTCCATTCCCCGCCCACACGATTTCAATAAACCGCTGACTCTCTTTGGACACATATGATTAAACCCATTCGTTATTTATTTCCAGCTTTATCGAGCATGTCTGCTCTTTCACATGAAGGCATCTACAGAAACTCTCACTTCAACTTTTCTCCGTGAAGATTGTGTAGTGATGTAGGCACTAGGCATAAAATCAATTTCTTCCAACTCTATATTTCATATTGTTTTGTTATTTGCATGTTTCTGCATGCATGTTTCACGTGTAGCTCACGCAATTTAAATACAAATAGAGTTTCTTAGGTAAGGGAAGTGCGCATTAATGTATTTGTATTTACTTCGTTCAGGGAGATCTCTTCCTAGTCTCTTTAATCATTTTGTTCTCTTGCAAGCTTCAAAACCTGGCTTACCAATACTAGAAGTTTCATTGACCCTGTTCCAACTGGTTCATACGTAAAGTCTTGCATTGAGCCACAGGCGCCTGGCCTCGTCCGGAAAATCACAATGTAAATCCAGGTACAAATTAAAGAAAACGCGTAGAAGAATCTTATCTTTTTGAGTATTCGATTCTTTAAAGACGGGTATACAATTTTGTACACATTGAAATTTGCTACGTTTTAGGAAAATAAATCTTTGATTATTCATTAATTCGACATGAAAAAGTAAATAAAAAGCTTTTTTTTTTTTTTTTTTTTTTTTGGTNTAAATAAAAAGCTTTTTTTTTTTTTTTTTTTTTTAGGTCTGTAAACTAAATGCATCTATATATATATATTTGTGGTAAAGTTCGAAATACAATCTCCATTTTTTTTAATTGTACCTTTTGTTTCAGCTTAATACATAATCATCACAGATTTGATGGATTAGGATTTCATTAAACAAAAAAAAAAAAACAAAACAAAACAAAAAAGTTGCCCAAGTTTGTAATGGTGCTTACCAAAAGAAAACAAAGAAGCAAATTGGAGTGAACAAGATGGCCGCCGTATTAATTAGGAATGTGACATTTTAGTAAAGCTAACTAGGAAACGACTCGTGGGTGTCCTCGTTTTGAAGTTTTATGCATGTGAGATCCTAGTTAACAAGACTTAACATAAATTACATTATTTTGACGACAGCCCTAGCTAGTAGATTCCATGCAGATGCAGGGAAAGCTATTGTTTAGTACCATTATGACATAATAGAGTGCGTCGAATACTTGCATAGGGGGAAACTGCTGCTTTAACCGAAAGCGAAATCTTCCAAAACATGCATAAAAGTTAGAAAAGAGATCTGCAAATGAAGAAAGGGAAAGAATCGACGAAAGAAAAAGGAAAAAAAGCACTGTTGTGTCGATAGTGCGATGGTATCATGGTAAGTTATTTAAATATTGTGAGGACCGGAGAAGTTTCCTACCCCAAAATTATTAGCCCCACTGGCCGTGTCGTCTTTTCAAATTTCAATTCATGCAGGCGACAGGAGTTTATGCACAGTGTACTTTGTTATTGCAAAAGCAGTTTAAACTTCAAGTAACTGAACTCACTGAAACCTTTTTCTCAAAAAAAAAAAAAAAAAAAAAAAAAAAAAAACA
>JANLJB010000047.1:31235-55770 GCA_026212285.1 Bursera cuneata
AACAAAAAAAAAAAAAAAAAAAAAAAAAAAAAAACCCTTTTGGAGATAATAATTTTGTTCTTCCATATGAATCAAGTTTTTGTGGTCAGTTTATTTTCTGAAATATTGTGTGGAGAAATAAGTCAATTTAATTATATATGCATCATCTTCTTTTACGAGATCTATCCTACTTCAGCGGCTCACTTCTTTCTTCCCATTCTCTCTGTGGTCTTCTTTTCTATACAAATTAAGCTTATACACGTCGAGCAGCAGCTGAGGAGCGAGGCCACATACAGCAGAAAGAGTAGTTGCCTCATATTTGATTGAATTAATGTATCCACGATGTATCTCTTGTATGAAATAAAAAACCAAATTTCTTGGTGTATGCTTTCTCACCGTTTATATATTACGTACTGGCCGAGTATATATAGGCCATCTCATGTTAGCCTAGCTATTATAAGGAATACCATTATACCAAATACCTCGCAATTCACATGCTAGTGTATTAATTGCTCTTTTTGCAGCTATCGCATTAATTTTGTGGTATTAGCTAGCCTGCACCTCTATCATTCCCATTACTACATTCTACAGTACTTTAGTTACTTTTTTGCTGACGAGAAGAAACGAGTCTTTTTTCCCTCTTTTCATTATTATTTTTATTTTTAGTTTTTGTAGTTGCATCCAAAACAAGCATCTAGCTTCTAAAATCAGCCGTAATTTTACAGGTATTGTTTTGCAATGGGGAAAGCATTCTTTTGTGCTACTTCAATTTCATTTTCTGCTAAACAGATGCAAAGTTTGGCCAACTAGCCATGTTGGCGTCGGAAGCATTTATACTTTCCACGCCTTTAGTATAATGGAAGAAAGATCATATCCTGGTAATTCCTTGTTATATTGTTATGCATTAAGAGACAAGACTTTTCATTCATACATATTCTAAACAAGATTCTGTAAATACAATCACATATTGTTACATTGTTTATTCTAAATGAAAAAATTCAAAGAAAAAAAAAAGGCTGAAAGTCCCCTAGATATATTAATTATGTCTTAAAAGAATGAGGGGGAGATCACAAGAATACTATTAACTTTTATTTGTAAATCTGTAACTGCAAGTGTAAAAAAAACAAAAAGTTACTGCACAAGGACCCAAATGCCATCGCTTGGAACACCTTGATGAACCACATATAGAAGATAATATCCAGATGGCGCGAGATTACCTGTACCAGGAGTTGTTACTTGAACTGTGTAAGTCTTTTTCCCTAGGCTAGTCACTTTCTCACTCTCAAGTACCAGCAGTCTCTGATTCATAGAAAACGAATGTGTGGTAAATGATGGTGCCACCATTGTCACAGACAACTTATCTTGAGCGACTGTGCCCTGGACCCTGAACCGTACCGCTAACTTTTGTGCATATTTTAGCACAGAATGAGAGCTTGGCAAGAAAATCTTTGGACGCAGATTTGAGAATTCTGGGTCCAAATAAGACGGAGAAAATGCTTCTAAGCTCAATTCTGTCGGGAAAAGGACTCCTGTGAAGTTATAGAAAGTATGAGGATTGCTACCGCCAACAAGTACCCGGCCATCACGGAGTAAGATTGCTGTAGAATGATACATGCGGGGTATGGTAGTGGGGTTTTGCAACTCGAAGCGTGACCCGAGTGTGTTTTCCGGTTTGTAAAGGACCGGACTTAGAACCGGATTCCGGCCGTATTCCCACCCCGCAGTTCCTGCTGCCCCACCATTAATGATTAATACGTCGCCGTTTGGAAGCAATGTCATGTCACCCATTACTCTAGCTGTCGGCATAGTCTCCATGACCCACTGCGGATTCGAGTCGGTTATTTTGAGGCGGCCACAGGTATCTAGAGCCCCGAGAAACTTACCTATTACTGCCTGAACATAAGAGCCTTTCGGGGCTCCACCGCACACCAAAACTTCATGTTCAACAGTAGATGCATTCAGGTTCTTCAGTGGAAGCAATACAGATGAACCCGTGCTTGGATATGACCTTGGATCGCCACCAGGCATTGTCGGATAAGTTCTCACCACCTTATTGTTGGCATAATCGAATAATATAGCTCGATTATTCGCAAAAATAAATAAATTACCATCGCTAATGAGATAAACAAACGGGTACAAATTATTCTCTACCCCGCGATCGTTAGTCTGGACCAGAAATTGCAAACTGTAAGTATTTGAGGCAGCATCTTTGGGATAAAATTCGTAGTTAAATTGCCTTCTCCCGCCAATAACAATCTGTCTACCATCTGGTAAAACATGATTCGTGGCATACCATCTTCTTGCTGCGAGTCCATTTTCAACTTCGTTCCAGTCGCAGCCGTCACACGGATTGAAAATTCTGATTCTCCTTTCACCATCATTGAAGCCACCAGTCTGGATGAGTCGTCCATCAGGCATTACAGCACCTGAAGAACACCAAACATCAGTTTGGACCATAAGAGGTCTGAATGTATTGGTCAAAACATCGTACTCGACAGAATGCGCCGTGCAGTCAATCTTGAGAACAGTATCATTGGGGTCATCGCGGCATTTTCCATCTGGTAATGACAGATTTGATTTGCCAAAATCAGTGCGGTCAAACATCACGACACGGTCATTGTTGAGGAGCTGCATGTGCATGGCTGATATGCCAATGCTTTCCTGAAGGACTTGCCAGCTCCCACCGGCTGCATGGGTCAGGATCCGGTGGCATGGTTGGGATGTGAAGATGAGTTGGAAGAATAGCAAGGAAAGAATCAATGTCTGGCTCATTGAGGATTTTATGTTTTCGCTTAACTGTTCGGGTTACGAGGCAGTGGATGTCTGGAGTTTGTCTGCTTTAAATCCTTGTGGGAGCTGGAAACAAATGAAATTCCGATCCCACACGCAAGTAAACGCGTGGGGCAAGTTTCTGGTGGATGAAAATGATAATTTTGGTTCTGAGTGTACATATTTGGAGGAGAAAAAAGTACCATCATTTTATCTCTCCTCCATTTCAACATTCTCATGCACATGGTTGTGGTACAAACGAATTAATTTGGTTTTAATTATGCTGATATGTTAGTTTGACGTACATCTGGGTTGTTGGCTTTAATAATTCTCTTAAATTGGAGAATATTGGACCAATTTATTTGATTTCTATAAAAGTAAAAACTTAACAGGGGTGAGATTGTTACTTAGATCAAATCTCGGGGGTGTCTATGTATTTACCCCGCCTAATTTCTATCACCAAGTTTTGAGATCAGAAGCCGAAGTGCGCCCAAATTTTTATCTTGCAAGCCACAAGTTTATTTACTGAAGATGCGAAGTTGCTTCAATATTATTTGGTGCCAGACATAATCTCAAGATGGAATGCTATGATACCACTTTTTGTTATAAAATAGCTTAAGGTATCTGTAATTGTAATATCTTCCGAGGTCAGCTAAACTTAACAGATAAGTGGGTCCACGCGCTTAAACAAGAGTGAGTTCGGAATTCCTAAAGCTTGTTAACACGTGCAAGAAAGTGGGCTTTCAGCAGAAACAGCCATTCTTGAATAGTGGTCCTGTATTTCCTTTTCAAAACTCTCTCTCTCTTTTGATTCCTTTGTTGATTTGCTTTAGTCGGTGAATGACTACTTATTTTTTGGTTTCCTGGTGACAGCTCAAAGAGTTGTACTGTTGAGATCATTAGTTCTGTTTAATGTGGTCGTTTCGCTTTGTTTTCAGCTCTGGAACTATTCGTCTTATTTTAGTTTTGTTTCACATTCCTAATGGTATGTTAAGATTCTTTCCTATAAATAATTATGATTAATTTGTCTTAGTTAAACGAACCTTTTCCAAGCGTTCACCACTTTAGCTTGCTAGCCCTTTCGTTTGGATTCCGTTGTGTTTGGTCAGTTGTCAAATTATTTAATCTTTTTTGTCAGGCACCAATGCCATGCAGTTAAGCCTTCTTTAATAGGATGTTTACACAAAGTAGACTGGAGGAGGTTGTTAGCTGTTATCTGTTGGCTAACTTTGTAGAGCCAATAGAAACAATGGGGTGGGCTGAACAAGCCCAAAATGGGTGGATCCAAGAAATTTTTCCACTCGATCGAGTCCTCATGGGACACCCAGTAAGTCAATTGCGTTTAAATCTAGAAAATGTGCACAAAGTAACTTGAGAGATGAGATCAAAACGACCCAGTTGACTCTTGAAAACTGAAAACAGATAACAAGTCAAACATCAAATGGTTTCCCATAAGTTTAGATTATCATCCATTACGAGGTTTATGTAGAGTGATCTCAATTACCATAAAGTGTATTGTAAGTATACTAAGTCAAACTTTATAACGAAGTAAAGATATGCTTGGAAATGATCTTAAATTGTTATCACCATACACAGAAAAAGGTAAGTAATCTCCATCTAGATGGCCACCGCTTCTAGATTGCTAAGATGCACAACGCTAGGTTTAATACCAGTTGTGACCAAAACTTGTCTTTGACGCAATTCGGACTTCATTTCCGTGGCAATGTAATATTCCTTCCGCGACGTTGATCTAGTTCACTCTCTTTTTTGCTGCCCTTTGCTGACAATTAATTGTAAAAGATAAAGCTCATCCAGATTTGTCTTACATCTTTTACAAAACATTTTTGTTCTTTACATCTATCTCCCATGAAAATTGTTAAAAGAGAAGATAATTGTTAGGAAAATCAAAGAAAACTCTGAACTTCAACTAGGTTTTGATACCACTTATAAGGAAAATAGACTAGTTATGATGCCATCTGTAAGAAAATTATGCAAAAATCAAAATTATTAATAATTTAATGATATAAAGAGATATAATAGTTAACGTGGTTCGACATAATTTTCTTTTAAGCAATATCAGAATAAGTCTATTTTCTTCACAAATAGTATTAGAGCTTAATTGAGGTTTAGAGTTTGCGTTAATTGTTCTAACAAGTGGTATCAGAGCTTCAAGTTATAAACTATGAAGTATTTTTCGAGATTGAGTATATTCAAAAGAGATTAGTTACAACAATTATAAGTTGGAAGTAGAGTGATTCTCAAGTAATGAATTATTATTCTTCTTTACCTGTGATTTTTTTTCCTATTGTTGGGATTTTTTTTATGTAAATCAGTGCATGTTATTCTTAGTATTTCATTCAGTTCTTTGTTTGTTATTACGTTAAAATCCTTATAAATTGATATCGAAGCTTGGCTCCTCCCGTTTTTGTCCACAGTGGTATTGTTGACATATAACTGTTCACGAGTTACTGTTTATAATATACTATTCATGCACGTCACTGTTCATGATATACTATTCATACAGGTTACTGTTCACATGATTACTGTTTACAGTGACATTATTCACGACTACAGATTCATAGTGCATTGATTGGGTTACGATTGATCATTGCAATGTTTTCTATGAAATAAAAAATTCCGCTTTTGGAACGCAGCACCAAATTTTTGTCATGGCAGGTCAAGATGCACGTTGTTCATGGGCAAATGGATTTGGATGACGCGTTATATGGAATTGATAAGAAACTGTTATCATTGTCCGACACATAAAAATTACCTTTATGAAAGATATGAAGAGTTTGTAGTAGAATTCATGTCAAGGTAGAAATTTATTAGAGTGTGACATAAATCTTAACATAAAGAAATTGAGTCATAGATTCGCAGCTCTTATCTGAATTCCTTTAAGAATTAGGTTGTTATGATTTGGTTTTGTTTAGGATTCTATTTTTTTAGTTCTAGTTGATTTTTATAAAAATAGAAGGAATAAGAAAATAAAGTTGTTAAATCAATAGGAGCCATACTCTTATTAGGCTCCTATTAGAACTAAGAAATCTCTACATAGATCTATAAATATAGAAATCGAGAATCAGATCTAGTTATGAGAGAGAGATTAGATAGAGTTATAAAAGAAATGTACGATCTACACTTAGATTTGTATGGTAGCTTAAGAGTATATTCTTATGGCAGTAAATGGAATCAGAGACGTGCAAATGGAAGAGGTACACGTCTTCAATTATTGATATTGTTAATATGCAGAAGCTAGCTTATGAACTGTGTAAACAACGAAATCACATTATCAAATCATATTTTCTTCCTTCTACTATTTGTTGGATGTATTTAAGAAGCACAGAAAATAAGAAGAAAATAACACATAACTGTTCGACAATATATTTATACGTGGTCGTTATAAAATTTCATTACATTATTAGATTTTATTTGTTTCTTATATCTTCCACGTCTCTTCGTTTTGATAGATATATTCATGCATTACGTGGGAATTCTGAAGAGTGTAAGGCAACCAAAATATCTCTTTCACATATGATATAAGACTTTTGAAAATAATAATAATAATAATAATAATAACAACGAAATAGTGAATTTTATTATGTTTCATTTGCCGAGCAATTATTGAGACAGATCACTTCCAGAAAATGATAGAGCTGATTACTAATCATCTCTAAGATAAGTATAAACATTGATTTTTCTCTTTGAGACATATATGTTGACCCTGGCTGCAATGACATACATGAGGTCGCTATAATTGAGTCAATTCCTGCATACAATTTCGTTAGACAAGCTAACTTCGACGTGCGATAAGATCCTATATCCCAACTAGCAAGAATGAGTGACTCAACACAAACAATTTATTTGTTTCTTGGACCACGCGGCCGACATTAATTTTGTATATGGACCTGGTTGAAGTTGCTAAAGGCAATAATGGATCAAGTTACTTGTAGCAACCCTGAGTTCCATATATCTAACAACTTTAATTGGAGACGAAATTAAACTCAAACTTACAATTGATTTCTGTTTCTGCATGAAGTACTTTCACTTTACGCACCATTCTTACAAGAATGCTCAAGGATATGGTTCAAATTCTTAATGCTTATTTTATTACTTCTAAAGTCATATTTTGCATTGTTAATTAGTTTCATATGCTTGCACTCAAGATATGGCAATGAGTTGTCATTTCAGAACTTTCCTTCGACTTACTATGGACATTTAATTTCAATGCCGTGGCTTGACGGGGCAACCACTTGTATAATTAAGTTAGATTTATAAAAGTCTTATATTAATGTGCAAAACCTGGGCATTCACAAGTAATGAAAAACCTTCTCATCCTCAGATTCCAAACGTATTAATCAACTAATTAGCTAAACTTCATGTCTCTATTATAACCTAATCCCTTGAAAGCTTTGACAAATAGGTTTCTCTCATCACTCATAGCCAAGCAACACACTAATATTCAAACTTTTTTAAAAAATGCTGAAGTAAGAAATAGTAGACATTATACATTGTTTTTCCTTGGAAGATTTGTGCTATATTCGGATAAACTTCTTCCAATACTAAGAATAATGTGGCGCCGGCCGATCAGTTGAATGATTCATTCGATATTACTATCGATCAGGTAGTTGAAACATTCCTATCATAGCATTAAGGTTCAAGTTAGTGACATAAGACGGCATAAGATAAGTTTATTTCATGTGCATCCTATCTTTAATTTGCCTTGACGCAACTGAATTCATATCTAGCTAACTCTTGCTTGGTTTATTCCAAACTCATCCTTGAAAAGTGTGCTTTGATCAGGCTTTTCAGTGGAACACAGTTCCAATTCGATCACTGAAAAAAAAAAAAGTTGTGTGTTTCGGGCTTATAATGCAGAATACCATGAATATGGATAGGTGGCTGGCCTATGATGGATTGAAAGGGTTATTTTGCTTCATCCAAAATTAGTAACCAAATGAGTTGTAAAGCTAAATGATAATATCATGTTCGATTGAATAACGAGTCATTTGTGCAACTGTGCTGCACAAGCACTGTTGGCAATTACTTGAAATGAGATAGCTATCTGTAGACTTGCAAAACACTAATAATGACCACAATATAAATGGCCATATATATATGGAAAGACTGATGCTGCTTTTCTGTGGGTTTTTAATCGACTAACCTTATAAAGGGGGTAAAAGAAAAAGAAGAGACAAGAAATCAAGTGTTACAAGTGCGTATACCTCTGGTGCCAGTTAAAGAGATAGAAGCATTTTGTATAGACTTTGATTCGTGGAATCTATCCCTATATGTACGATGAATTTGAAAGATATGGAAAGCAATGCATTGTAAACTTTTTGGCGTCTTCGGATTTTTTGAAATATTGATTAGTTGGTATAAGCTGGACATGTCGAATCATTAAGGTAAATGAAAAGCTTTGAATCAAATTTAACTTTGAGATGGATCTTGAAAATTTTTTGCTTTTGGAATTATTCCCTGACCCGTAAGGAAAAAGTTTAGTTTTCCAGTTCATGACAGGAAAACTAAGACGGCTCATATTCTTGAGCACATGCAACAGCTGCATATTTAATTACTGGCCCCTCCACATATTAATTGGTGGATGCAGCTATTTACCATTAACAATATATTTAATGTGGAAAAAGAACTTGAAAACCATCAATGCACCTTGGTTCTTCTTCAGAAACCGAACAAGCTAAGCATATATTCTAATGGAACATCATTCTGAAGTAAACGCAGCATATACCGAACCAACCTATGAGTGCACTTACTTGCCAGTACTGGGTGAGTGCCATCCACTATAAAGTTTTTGAACGAATTAATTTGCGTGCTGGTGATTATGATTTTCGACCTTTTGAAAAGCTTTTACATCAGTACATATTTTACACTCATTGAAAAACTTCTATGGCTATAAGAAGTTGAACGCATTTCAAAATATAAGTTTACACGTTGGCTGTTATTACTGGTTTCGTGTGCATTAGTTATACATCCTGGTGAGAGCCCATTTTTGACATCTTGCAGAAGTAATGCCTATCAAAGCAGAAAAAAGAAATCAATGCTTCCCAATTGGTCATTGAACCTTTATGTACGTCCCCACAATAATATTTTCGAGGTGTAATTAATTACTCTGATCTGTCTCGTACACAAAAATTCATAATCCATCTGCAAAAGTTCAAAACCTCCCCGACTGCCATTTTTGTCAACAAAAAATAAAAAATAACAGGACAAAAAAGTGATGGATGACCATCCATCCTTAAGCTTCAACCAGCTAAGCTTGATTGAGTATCCTGGAAGGGGTTCAATCATGGCTTTGAAGCAATGGTTTTGGTTCTACTTGCTATGTTGTGCACTCGTGTTCCTTACCTTTACACTTCTTCTAGTCAGTCTAAAATTACATGTTAGCTGCGCAAAGCACAATGCGGAATGCCACCACAAATGTGTGGTTAGAATTAGATTTCTTCTCTTCAGAGGCTATCCAAACGTATGACTAATCTACATGAGCGGCCAAATCACAATTGTGGAAGCTTGCTTGCATTGACCAAAATACTCATACAAAGTCTACATAATCCAACCCAATTTTATATTCCAGCATTTTAACAGTGTTATTATTTTAAATTTTATATCAAATATTGTGATAATATCCCCAAATAATATAACTCTAAATCAATCATACCAAATCATTCGATGTATCAATTTTATAAATATAATATCTCTTTAAAGTATAATAGATTAGTATTTTTTTTAATGTTTGATCTATTATAGGTGGATCCCACACAGTTTAAATAATAAGTAATAATATTTTTAAAGAGACGATGTTGATACATACTATAAAATTTTGGTAGAGGTTTTTTATGACTTTTTAATCCCTCTCCAAAAGGTAAGCTTAATTGTGGGTTCCAACTAAATAGATGTTATAGAGACTTTGATTTTTGGGCCAATAGGCCTAGTAATCTTATAGAACTTGAGTTATGCTATGAACAAAACAAGGTGGTGTTGGCCTACGGATTCCAAGTTTGCAACAACGGTGGAAAGGTGAGGTCCAATACCAACACAACATTGCCCTATCTGGGAAGGTTTCAACTTTCGAGTGTCATGCAGTCCAACAATTCTGAACCATTTATATCCTCTGCCCAAAAGCCCCAAACTTTTGTGATTGATTTTGGTGAAAAAAAGTACAAAATTGTTGTTTAAACACTAACCAACCATGTGTTCTTTTTGTGTGTTTGAATTATATCGAAATTTTTCATGTGTTTACCTGATTGAATTGATTCAGCTGAGCATAAAAGGATAAGCATACTGCCTTGGTATAATCCCATCCTGCCAGCCCAAAGACAAGTATTCACATAATTGGATTTTGGATGGGAGGCCAGATCCGTTTGTACCAGTAATTGGGCCTCAAAGTGATCCAGTTTGACTTTTGCTATCCTGTTTATCAGTCCTGGAGTATGGGCTTTTCTTAAAGAAAATGCAACAGACCCAATGACCCAAAGCCCAAAAAAAAACGATTTGTTATTGTCCAAGTACCCTATTAAAGTATGTATGATTTCCACATCATGATTCATAAGCATTCAAAGATGCATGATTGCTCTAAAATCTTATTGAACTTTTCGTTATTGCCTTTGGAACCATAAAAAATATAATCAAATTTTATTTCTTTTATCATTGATACTTGCAAGTAGTTCAATAGTTAAGAAGTCCACCTAATAAATCAACCTTTTTTCTTTTAACCCTAATTTCATATTATATCAAAATCATGTAATTTAAGTGTTATTTAAGAGTGTTTCAATAAAAATGTGTTTTAGTAAAATGTTTTTTAACAGGTTAAAAATATCTAATACATTGTAACACCATTAATATTCAAATATAGATACATAAGATGTCGTATTTTATATGATATTATATGATTTTATCAGTTCGATCACATTATACATATATAATATTATATATGACATTAAATTATAATTATTGATATTACTCTTGGTATAACTAATTCAAATGTAATAATTTATGTTTATCCGCTACATATATTTATAATAAATGAAATTATTAAATTAACAACATTATTTAACAACTATAGAAGAAGCAAAATCACTAATAGAAGTTTATATCAGTTTATGGTCAAAATGAATGGATGCACAAGGAAACTGATGGCACATATTTTTCTGAATAGAAGAAATGTGCCACATTCCAAAATGCTAGTATTGGAATATACTTCGTAACACGTCAATATCACTTCCTTGGCTCGTACACATTCCCTAAAGAAGCCTTTCACCATATATCGTTATTTTTATATTCATTTTTTCACCTTTTTATTTATTTATCTTTATCTTAATTAATAAAAATATATAATTTATATTTATTTTTGCTCTCCTAATTGCGGAGCAGTATAAAGAACCGGACCTTTAATTCCAGAAACAAGACGCTAACGTGCGCCTCTCAGTTTCCTCGTCAAATCCATTAACGCCACCTTGTCGCAGCTTCTGTTAGTCAGGTTTGCTTGCCGGAACTCGCTGTGTATCTGTTTGCCTCAGTAGCTCTATTGGAAACCCTAGGCTACGCAATTTTTTTGTTCTTATTCTTTTCGACTTTTCATGGTTAAATATGAGAATAGCTATTGTCTACACTTGCACCAGAGCTGACTGATTGGGGGATACAGTATTTAGTGTTATACAGCTGCGTATATATAGGTATATATATTTTATAGTCATTTGCTTTTGTGTATTCTGGCTTTTAATTGATGCTGAAAATTTTGGATTGAAGAGAATAATTTTGTTTATGGCTTTAATTGGTTGAAGAAGGAATCGAACACGAAATATGAGCTGTAATTTTTTGATAATAGACAAAAATGGAGGGTGATGATGGGGTTCAAGACTTGCAATTTGATTTCGGCGCTAATGCTAAGCTAGGGTCGCAGAAGAGTTCATTAGAAAACTTGCCAAAACCTAGGGCTCAAAAAATGGAAGGTGAAGAGAAGAAGCCTGAGACCAAGAAAAGGTCGAAAATTGTTGAGATTGGATTTGATTCTGATGATGATGAGCCCATTGGATCTTTGCTTAAGTTGAAGAAACCAAAAAATCCTAAGAAGGTCAAGGCAACGTTAGAGAGTGAGAAGGGGCAGAAGGTAGGGATTGGGGAGGAGAAATTTGGGGGTGGGAATGAGGACTTTGGGGGTATGGATGATACGTTGGCAAGTTTTAGGAAAAAATTGAAGGGTCCTCGGAAAGATACTGGATCTGGAATTCTAAAGGGAAGGAGTTCAGCTTTGCATTTGTCTTTGGATGTCGATGTGGTTTTGGATATGAAATTGGCTTCGAAGGATGTGGATAAAGTTCAGGATATTGGTGAGGATGGATATGAGGTGACTGTTGATAAAGGGGTTGGAACCAAATGTAAAGGTAGAGTTCAGAGACCCAAATTTGATTCAAAGATGAGAACAGTAGGGGGGTATGTTGTTTCTGATGGTGATTCAAAAGTTTTGGGGTCTCAGGGTAGTTCATTTGATGATCAAAAAGAGGAGCAGCTATGGCCTGGGGAAGGTTCTAATCAATATTTGGATGAAAAACAGGACGACTCGTTATCTGCCCTTTTTCAGAGGACACAATCTGGGTTAATCAGGAAGGCTCATGTAAGTTCTGGTTTAAAACAGAATCTTACAGATCAAATCTTAGATGAATTAAGTAACCCTTGCGCAGAAGGCGATTTAAAGTCGGTAAGGAAATCTCAATCTGCTCTTTCTACAAAAGTGAGACACAAAAATTCAAGATTCAATGATAGTTCACATCTGGTCTCTGATACGCCATTGGAATTAACCTCCGAGCAAAGTACGCCAATGGAAACTTTGTTGGACGCTAGTGGTTCAAACGTTCAAGAGGAAATTAGCATGGATCCTTGTAGCTTGAATAAAGTTTTCAACAGTGATGACAACAAGGACACTTTTATCCAAGTAGATGATGGTTCTGCTCCTAGCCAAAAGGCTAGATCAGAAACTGAAGATTTGAAGAATGGATTAAAGCTTTGTCCTATGGATAAGGCAAGAACTTTGGTGCCTGATAATTTAGAGATGCCTGATCCTGCTTCCACTATTCAGATTGAAGAATTTCACAAGTTTGAGGACGAGTCTAGGAGAGGCTTTACTGTTTCATTGAACCAACAATTTCAGAGTTCTTCAGCAGTTAATGTTTCAAGTACTGAATGTGACATTTCCATTTCTTCAATTGGAAAAGAATTTTCAGTCTCTTGTTTGGATGGTGAGTTAACAAACAAATCTGGTGACTTTGCATCCAAAGAGATTCATAAGTTGGCTTCCGAAGAAATTTTGCGGGCATCCTCAAAATCTATATCCCAGGACACCTTGGAAGCTGTAGAAACAGATCAATGTCCAAAAGATTTTCAGCAAGTTCTGACTATTCCTTCCTTGAATTCTTTGAAGATGACAAAAAGTTTTTCTGATCCCGCATCTTTTGAGGGGCCAGGTTTTCCTGAAAAGGAAAATGCTGTAGTGCCTGATAGTAAGTTATCTCTAGCAACTGAAATGGCTTGTGGACTCAAGGGATCTGGATTTAATTTTCAGAAGTGCAGTTCTGGTTTTAATCAAAATCAGCCTTCTGCTGCATCTAAAGGAACTTGCCTTTTGGATCATAATCCTCTTTCCGTTGATGAAGAGACTAATGGAGATTCTCCTTCTTCTGTAACTCCAGAAGAAAGTGGAAGTTTCCCAGAAGATGCAATATCTATTCCTGATTCGGAAAACAAAGATACGAAGTTATCAGCTGTTCAACGTGCTGTTCGCAATTCTAAAAAGCGTAGGCATGGAGACATGGCTTATGAGGGTGATGCTGATTGGGAAACTTTGATAGATGAGCAGGGTTTTCTTCTTGAAAGTCACCATGTAGACTATGACCGATCTTTAAGAGCAAGAGAGAAATCTGATTCTTCTTCAAGTATTCTTAATGAGGCTGAAAATGGTGGGGCAGCAGCAGTCTCCGCTGGGCTGAAAGCTCGTGCAGCTGGTCCAATTGAGAAAATTAAATTTAAAGAGGTCTTGAAACGCAGAGGTGGGCTTCAGGAATATTTGGAATACAGGTAAGTTATTATTGTTGAAACCTGTTTATTCATTTGATTGACATGTATTTCTGGGGACACTACAGCTTGTGTTTTCTGCTAAACTATGTCAAACAATGTCAAACTCATATTGTCATTTGTTTTGTAAATACATGTACTTTAAAGCATTACCCTTTACAATTCAGTGGAAGTTAATTGATTTGCATATTGCAGGAATCTAATCTTGAGTCTTTGGAGTAAAGATGTTAGCAGAATATTGCCACTCACTGAGTGTGGGGTCACTGATACCCCTTCTGAGGATGAGCTGCCTCGTGCTTCCCTAATTAGGGAGATTTATACATTTCTTGATCAGAGTGTAAGTTTGTAATTTGCAATGAATGCTCTTTTGTCTGTTTATTTTTACTATATCTTCCTTGTTCCTGATAAAAATTGGTGTGCCTACTTGTTTGTTTCTTATGTTTATCAGCTTTTAGATAGGGTTTGATGTTATTTTAAAAAAAATTATCTTGGGATTGGTGATTTCCTTATAAATATAATTGCAAATAATTTTTTTTTTTTGACAGGGTTACATAAATGTTGGTATTGCTTGTGAGAAGGAGAAAGTGGATCATAATGCTAAGCATAGTTATAAACTTCTCAAACAAGAAAAACTTGACGGAAGTTCTGGGGCTTCAGCTGTTGATTCAGAAGATGGAGTTGCTTTCATCCTTGGTCAGGTTAAGAGTTCTGAAACTTCTCTGGAGGCCAAACATGGTGTTATATTTAATGATGGAAATCAGATATTAGAAGCCCAAGAGGGCGGTTCAATGATCCCAAATTTACTGAATGTGAAAGAAGGCAGCGTATGCCCACATGATTGCCAGCAAAATGATAACAGTGATGCAACAGCACCTGACTTATTAGATAATGTGGATATTTTAAAGGCAGATCCATCTTGCAGAATGGTTGATGGTGGAAAAGACCCTGCTTTAATTGAAGTGAGGAATGACACACATAGTATTCAATCTGCCTCTTGTGATGTTGCTGGGGAGAACCAACATTTGCAGTTTGATTCAGAAAACAAGAAGAATATCATTATCGTTGGTGCTGGTCCTGCTGGATTAACCGCTGCTCGCCACTTGCAACGTCAGGGCTTTTCCGTAATTGTGCTTGAGGCTAGGAATCGAATAGGTGGTCGTGTTTATACCGATCGCACCTCTCTTTCAGTTCCTGTGGATCTTGGGGCTAGCATTATTACAGGTGTTGAGGCTGATGTGGCCACTGAAAGAAGAGCAGATCCATCCTCATTGGTTTGTGCCCAGTTGGGCCTGGAGTTGACTGTCTTGAACAGTGACTGCCCTCTTTATGATATTGCTTCTGGTCAAAAGGTTCCTCCAGATCTGGATGAAGCTCTAGAAGCAGAGTTCAACAGCCTTCTTGATGACATGGTTTTGCTAGTTGCCCAGAAGGGGGATCATGCTATGAAAATGTCTCTGGAGGATGGTCTGGAATATGCCCTTAAGAGGCGTCGTATGGCACGATTAGGAAGAAATTTTGAAGAAATTGAACTGCAGAATTCAAAGGATTCTTATTCTAAAGACAATGGAGTTCCTGATAAAAGTTGTTCGGAGGAAGAGATTCTATGTCCTATTGAAAGAAGGGTTATGGATTGGCATTTTGCCAACTTGGAGTATGGTTGCGCTGCTTTGCTTAAGGAGGTATCTCTTCCCTTCTGGAACCAAGACGATGTTTATGGAGGATTTGGAGGAGCCCATTGTATGATTAAAGGTGGTTACAGCACTGTTGTTGAGTCTCTTGGAGAAGAACTTCTCATACACTACAACCATGTTGTCACTGATATTTCATATAGCTCCAAGGACTCTGAAACTAGTGATAGTATGTTCAAAGTCAAGGTTTCCACATCAAATGGCTCTGAATTTTCAGGAGATGCTGTGCTTATTACTGTGCCACTTGGGTGCTTGAAAAGAGAAAGCATTAAGTTTTCTCCACCATTACCCCAATGGAAGTATTTGGCCATCCAGCGACTTGGTTTTGGAGTTCTTAATAAGGTAGTATTGGAATTTCCGGAAGTCTTTTGGAATGACACAGTGGACTACTTTGGAGCTACTGCTGAAGAAACAGATGCAAGGGGCCGTTGTTTTATGTTTTGGAATGTCAGAAAGACGGTTGGGGCTCCTGTTCTTATAGCCTTAGTGGTGGGTAAGGCGGCCATTGACGGACAAAACATGGGCTCTTCTGACCATGTAAACCATGCAGTAATGGCTCTTCGTAAAATTTTTGGTGAGGCTTCAGTACCTGATCCAGTTGCATCAGTTGTCACTGATTGGGGTGGGGATCCGTTCAGCTACGGTGCTTACTCATATGTTGCTATAGGAGCATCCGGGGAAGACTATGATATATTGGGCAGGCCGGTTGAGAACTGTTTATTTTTTGCTGGTGAGGCCACCTGCAAGGAGCATCCTGACACTGTTGGTGGTGCAATGTTGACTGGACTCCGAGAGGCAGTCCGTATAATTGACATATTGACGACTGGAAATGATTATACTGCTGAAGTAGAGGCAATGGAAGCAGCACAGAGACAGTCAGAGTCTGAAGGGGATGAAGTGAGGGACTTGACTAGGAGACTTGAAGCGGTTGAGCTTTCTAATGTCTTGTACAAGAATTCTTTGGATCGAGCCCTTATATTGACCAGAGAATCTTTGCTTCAGGACATGTTCTTTAATGCTAAAACCACTGCAGGACGGTTGCATTTAGCCAAAGAGTTGTTGAATCTTCCTGTTGCAACCTTGAAATCATTTGCTGGGACCAAAGAAGGGCTTACCATGCTTAACTTGTGGATCCTGGTATTAATATATCTTATAATGTTAACACATCATTGCTTCAAACTTAACATGAATTGTTTAATTACTGTACTAGTTCTCCTGCTATTGCCAACGTCTAACATTCTCCAGATCTAAACTGAAAGCTTTTTAAGAGTGTATCCTTTTCATTTATCACAGGACTCAATGGGAAAGGATGGGACTCAGCTTTTACGTCATTGTGTTCGTCTTCTTGTGCGTGTTTCAACTGATCTACTTGCTGTGCGTTTGTCAGGTAATGATTACTTCTGTTTACATCTGGTATGTATGCATATGTTCATGTATGTATCTATAAAAACATGTGTCTTTGTCTTCAAACAAAAGATTTTCCTCTTTCACCGTGCATGGAGGAAGTCTAGGGGAGAGAGTGACTGATAAATTTTCTAAGACATTATAATTCTCATTTTTGGGAGAAAAAGTCAAAAAGTAAATAGTCTTAACTCAATTGAGTCTCCTGGAACCTGGTGCCATGCTGAGGGATGTTTAGGTTATTTAAAGGAAAGTGAGAAGTAAATTGTCTAATTCAATCAAATGTCTTGTTATGTACCCATTGATGTATGATTATATTTAAGTTATGTTGTATGAATGCATTTCTGTCTGCTGTATATGCCTTTTTTTGTTTGCTGAGCTTTTTCCCTTTTTATGTGTATAATATGTGTTATATTATGATATTAGTTATTTTCTTTTAGTTGGTGTTTAATTACTTAACATTTTTACTTGGTGTAGGCATAGGGAAAACTATCAAAGAAAAAGTTTGTGTACATACTAGCCGTGATATACGTGCCATAGCAAGTCAGTTGGTTAATGTGTGGCTTGAAGTCTTCCGGAGAGGAAAAGCTTCAAATGGTGGACTAAAGTCGTCTAGGCCTTCAGCTGCTGTGGATTCTTTGAAGAGAAAATCTCTTAAAGAACCAGCATCTGGAAAGCCGCCTCTACACTCACAGCATAGTGGTTTGGAGAATAAAGGATCTGCTGGAAGCTATTTAACTTCTAACTCGAACATCAGGAAAGAGAATGGAAAACCAATGAAGCTGGAAAATGTGTCACATAGCTCAATGGGTAGACTGGATACTGTAGTGGAAGAAAACCATTTTGCCATGTCTGAAGAAGAACAGGCTGCCTTTGCTGCGGCAGAGGCTGCTCGAGCAGCAGCTGAAGCGGCTGCAGCTCGAGCAGCTGAAGCAACTGCTAAGGTTTGTTCTCTTGGTATGCTACTCATTTGTTAGATGAAGTAATAAAGTGTCCTCAATCAATGCATTTATTAGATATCATTGAGTAAAATGTGTTTTCCAGGTTTTATTCCCAGGTCCAAAAAGTATGTATTCACTCAAAATTGAATTGCATGTACAAATCCTTAAGTATAGTCCTATCTTAACTATCCAGTTATTCTCATGTTCTTTGTGAGACAGTTGATGGGATTGTTTCTGCTGTGTAAAAGAATTCCAGAGCATGCTGCTGCTGTTTTCTTTTGATTATGTTTAACGTTAGTTTATTATCTCTCCAACTGATGATAACATATGGTGATGTTGTAAATACCTCAAAAGTGGTGCATGGCGTTGCATTCTTGCTACAGATTTTTTATTGACCATACTTTTTCCCCTTATTTGTTTTCCTTTCCTCTTCTTTTCTGTTCTTGTTTATCTGTTTATAATTGATTTTTATAATTTGCAGGCATTTGCATCCTCAGGGCCACAACTTCCCAAGATACCTTCTTTTCACAAATTTGCTAGACGGGAGCAATATGGGCAAATTGACGAATGTGATCTTAGAAGGAAGTGGTCTGGTGGCGTTTTAGGAAGACAGGATTGTATATCAGAAATAGATTCCAGGAACTGCAGAGTGAGGGACTGGTCTCTTGATTTTTCTGCTGCTTGTGTCAACCTTGACAATTCAAAAATGTCTGCAGATAACCTCTCGCAGCGAAGTCACTCAAATGAGATTGCATGTCAGTTGAACTTCAGAGAGCACTCTGGAGAAAGTGCTGCTGTCGACAGCAGTATTTTCACGAAAGCATGGGTTGATACAGCTGGTAGTGTGGGGATAAAAGATTATCATGCAATTGAGAGATGGCAATCTCAAGCAGCTGCAGCTGACTCTGATTTCTTCCACCCAGCAATGCATATAAAGGATGAGGAAGATTCAAACACGAGTTCTAGACCACGCACCTGGAAGCATGATAGACGAGCTAATGAGAGCTCTGTGTCACAAGTTACAATAAACAATGAGTCCCTTGAAAGTCGTCCTCGAGGGGCAGACCGTATTAAACAGGCTGTTGTAGATTATGTTGCATCATTACTCATGCCCCTTTATAAAGCAAGGAAAATTGATCGGGAGGGATACAAGTCTATAATGAAGAAAAGTGCAACAAAGGTTTGTTGTTTTCCTTCGCCTCCTCTTTCCTTGCTCTTTTTTTACATTTCACTATTAATTTGTGGTTGATGGATAGTAAAGTACTATAATTTGGTCTCAAAAAAGTAAAAAGTATAGAATTTGGCCAAATATGATTTGCAACTACTTCCTTACTAGTATTATTAATATTGGTTTACCTTTGAGCCTAATGTTTTCGTTTAACAATCAGGTCATGGAGCAGGCTACAGATGCAGAGAAAGCCATGGCTGTTTCTGAGTTTCTTGATTTCAAGCGCAGGAATAAGGTATGTACTCTTTTTTATAGTAGACATTTCATTTTTTTTTTTCCACAATTCCTATGATATTATCCCTATCCTTATATAATTTTGCTGATTTGTCATAGCACTCTAGATATTTCTTTGAAACAAATAGATCCTTAATTTTATCATGTAAATCTAGTATATTGACTAAACTTTTATTCCTTGGATACCTTATGCAGATTCGTTCCTTTGTTGACAAATTGATTGAGAGGCATATGGCCATGAAGCGACCTGTGAAATCTTGATGATCTTGGCTATTGACTGGAATTTCTTTTCCTGTGTTCTGTACAAAAACAGCAATAGAAGCCTGTTCTCAGCGGGTGATGGTGGTTTTGACGTTGGAAGAGGTCTTGATTCGGCTACCTTGTCTAAATGCTTCCTTCAAAGTGCTGATAATGCTTATAATGATCCCAAGGTGCCATAAAAGCAAGAAGATGATTTGTTTTCCTCTTCAATTGTAATTACTGGATCTTGATACAAATTGCTATTGATACCGGTCTATTAGCAGGGGAGCCATTTCTGATGTTGCTTTGGACTTTTAATTGTGAATGAGCTTGGCATAAGTGTTGCGGCTCATTTTTTGCAGACATCAGCATGTGTTGAAAAGGACTTCAGATTGCTTCTAGACGTTGATTCATCACAATTCAAGGTTGTAAGTCAGAGGATGAAGAATTAAGACCCTAATCTTTAATTTGGGAGCGACCTTAGATGAGATAGGACGTGTTCTTGACTTCTCTTCTTTTCAATGTGTACAGATTAGGATTGTTTCAGTAGTGACTAGCATACAGAACATTTTTCAATCTTCCCGCTAGGAAGTACTCCATATTGTTCTGATTTTTTAAAGTGAACATGAATTACTAACCTCTCTTTGTTTCTCCAAAATTCGTGCAAATGAACGGTGTTCTGCATTTGTAGAAGCCTTTGTGTCATAGTTTCCTTTCTGCCTATCTCTATGTTTGTGGATGCACTTGCATGAATTTTATCAAAAGATTTAGGGAACTTAAACCTGTCAACATCCTGTTTTGTTTGATCAATATCCCAAGTTGACTGATACATTAAGATGTGAGACACTTGATTCTAACTTTTTACTTTTTATTTTGATAATTTGAAGCTGCATTACATTAGCAGATCAACTGTCGAAGATTACTTCAGATTCGATGGACACTTGAACTCAATGGAATCTCTCGCTATTCTCTTTCAGCCATTATACTGTGTTATGACTTGTTTACTTACTCTTTATCTCGGTTGTTGCCAGGTCTTAAAAGTACTGTGGTAATGGTTCTTTGGCTCATGCCAGGTATATCCTATCCTCCTGTATTTCATTTGTGCCAATTGACCGTATACTTCCTTACCAATTTGCAGGCTGCTTTGAAAATTTGCATTTTAGTGCATATGTCGTGCTCTGAATTTGACATGTGGTTATGAATCAGTATCCAATGTAGGAAAGTAAATGATGGTCCTAAACTAGGCAAAGGTTGGTACATTAATGGAGAAAGAAGATGACAATATTCTCCAACGCGTTAGGTTGTGCATGAAAGAAGGCAAGGCATGGGGCCTCCGCGTAGGATGTTGAGGGCTTTCAACTGGTACTTCATCTGGTAATTCTTTTACGTGTTTGTTTTGTATGCAGTTGAATATGAGCTTTCAGTTGCTTCCTTTATCTTCTAATACATTTTGGTAACATCTAAATATTGTTCAGAGTGGAGAACGAAATGTACTGTCATCATCATTGATGCTCCCTGGACTCTCGTTACTGCTATTGATAGTTTTGAATGGTGATAACGAAATGTTATCATACTGTCATTATCATTGTTGCTCCCTGGACTCCTGTTATTGCTATTGATAATTTTGAGTGGTGATAAATCATCTGGTTCCTTTGGAGAACTATTCGCGAATAAACATTAAAAGCGATAAAAGTTACGAAATAAATTAAATGAGTGCATTGCACAAGCTTATTCAAGTCTATCTATGTCCACAATCCGACAGGATGAGCATTTGTGTATTCAGAGAGGTTGGAAAGTCGGCAACTCAAGTCGTGGTGCTTTTGCATATAGGAAATCTTATAAGATAAAATTTAGATGTTGGAATTTGTAATTTTACAACTCAAAAACTTGCCTCTGAGTACACAAAGCACTTAAAAGCGATTTGTTGATAATAGAAACTTATCTATACTAGTATGCGTAAAAAAAAATAAAAAATTTTGTGCTTTTATCTTTTAAAAACATATAAAATACTCAATAGTTGTTTTTGAGTTAGTGTTTTGAAATTTGTTAAACAGAAAACGAAAATTTTAAAAGCGGTAAGGGTAAAAACGTTAAAACAAAAAATGGTATGCCAGCCCCCGATAGAGAGTAAGATGGTCCAGATTAAAAGTATTTTAAAAAATAAAAAATTACTTTTAATTTTAATTAAGATGGGTTTGTAAAGAAATTTGTAGCAATTCAAATACTAACGCTCGAATTTAAATGGGATTGGGCCCTTGGAGTCAATCTGTCAATATAAGCCCACTAATTGGCTGTTTAGAAGCCCATGAAAATTTCTATGACAAGCCCAATGAGCTCCCAAGGAGCTAGTTCATAAGCCCAATCCGCTTCCAGCATCTTGTCTCTTATTCCTGGTTGGTTCTGCTTTGCGAAGAAGACATTCTCTGCAGAGAGAGACAACCAACAATAAGGAAAAATAAAACATTCTCAGATCCGATCGATCTCTCTGCATTTCATCAAATCAACAAGATGGCTGTAGCATTCAGTGGCGATGAAACTGCTCCTTTCTTCGGCTTCCTTGGCGCTGCTGCCGCTCTTGTCTTCTCCTGTAACGATAATCTCAGCCTCTCACACATATCTAATAAATTGAAAATCAATTCTTAATTCTTGATTTCGCTGATGAATGGGTACGGATCTGTATTTTGAACGGGTGATTGCAGGTATGGGAGCCGCATATGGAACAGCCAAAAGTGGAGTTGGTGTGGCGTCGATGGGAGTGATGAGGCCAGAACTGGTGATGAAGTCGATTGTTCCCGTGGTTATGGCGGGAGTCTTGGGTATTTATGGTCTTATTATTGCTGTGATTATTAGTACTGGGATTAATCCAAAGGCCAAATCTTATTACCTCTTTGATGGCTATGCGCATCTCTCTTCTGGTCTCGCTTGTGGTCTTGCTGGTCTGTCTGCTGGTATGGCAATCGGGATTGTCGGTGATGCTGGTGTTAGGTAAATTCTCTTGTTTTCTGACATTAATTCAGTTTTTATATTGAAGGACTTGCTTTCTGATTTGCCTGATTTATCTAAATTATAAAATTGGGGAATTTCTGTAGTTGTATTGATTATGGTCTATATTTTTCTGATAATTCCAATCTACAGTGTTCGAAAATCTTGTATAGCTTGGTATTTTTGGATCACTTTCTATTTGTTTGTGCTAGGATTAGGATAGGACGAAAACATGCGACATATTGATTAATATTGCTAGTTTGTCTACACATTTCGCGTTGTTTGTGTAGTCAATGAATTAACTGTTTCTTCTCGATTGTCTCTTATGCTTGAAGCTATATAACTTAATTTTATATAATTTCTTAGGTTGCAAATGGTGTTTTGTGAATTTTGTCCTGTACTTGTATCATTATTGTTGATGGCCATTTGCTTTTCTCTCTGTGAGAATTGATCTATAAACAACTTCTTTGGGAAGTTATACCTTAACTTTCAATTTGTAACATGCAGAGCCAATGCACAACAACCAAAGCTTTTCGTTGGAATGATCCTCATCCTCATCTTTGCTGAAGCACTGGCTTTATATGGTCTCATTGTTGGCATCATTCTCTCTTCCCGAGCTGGTCAGTCAAGAGCTGATTAAAAGAAGGCGTTTTGCTTGGTTCTTCTTTTGGCCTGTGACGATGCTTTAAGAATAGACCATATTTCTGTGGTAGGAAGTGGTAGTCTACTTGGCAAGTTATTTTAACTTCAAAATTATTGTCTGTAGGTGTGATTATTCTATCACAGATGGATTGGATGATTGTTGAGGCTGATGGTAGAATGTAGAATTAGAAATTAGTTTATCCCACTAATAAAATTATGCTGTCATTGTTTGATGTTATATGCTGTACTTTTCTGGACATATTTCAGACTTTCATGGAAAGATTGCCTGTATTATTTTACTAGGCTTCGCTAATTTTACTTTGTTTAAGATTTAATTTTGTCAAGATAAGCCAGTGTTTTTATAAGTTGTTGCCCGTCAAGCAGTTTAGATTGAAAGCAAGCTAACATCCTGGGGTCTTAAACCCAAACACTTGCTTTTTCAATTTGGCTCAATAAAAGATAGCAAGTTGGCGTTTGGTCATGCTTTAAAATTTTTGGTCCTATGTTGCTTGTATTAGTTCTGTTTAGACCATGTGAAAGAGATATCTTCTCGCTGGAGACAGTGCTGCAGTAGTTGTTAAAGTCTGATGAATTAAGCAATGAACTCTAGACTATCCTGGAGTAGAGGAAGTTTGGGAAATTGAGGAAGAGAGAGGAAGAAGAGTGCCAGTTGGCCTGATGCGTGCATTATGTTATGCTGAACGGTCAATGGAATTGTTATGTTAACCAGGTTGCTGGAGAACAATTAGAAACGGGTTGTTTTTAAAAGCTCATTAGATCAGTATTTTTCCGGTTAAGGCTATTAAATCTTCAAGCGTAGCTTTAAGGTAAAATTTATGTGAAAATAAATAAAGTTTTTCTTTCCCACTTCACAATGAGATTGTGTCTAGGCCTTTCGGTCCTGTCACATGTGTCTAATTTTCCTTTGCTCGTTCCATTTTCACATGCGATTTTTTCGTTACTCACGTTCTAATGCTCTGAACCAAGATAGTCTTCAAATTTCTCTTCATTTGCTGACACATTCAATGCAAAAACATGAATTTCAATTGGGTTGACAAGTCCTTTACCGTGGGTCTAAACCAGTACTAACCAGGAAAAAGTACAGGCAACCCTAGGGAATATCCGAGGTACAAATTCACCCCATTATTCATAAAATAATATATAGAAACCCCTGTTTTTGGCCAGCCGTCTTATAATAACTCCTAGGGATTATTGAGAAATAAAAAAATATTAGGTAAAAAAATTATTGTAATTTGAATTTACCCTCTCATTTAGATTCTTGACATCCGAACACCTTAAAAAAAAAAAAAAAAGATTCTCGAACAAAATTTACCCTCTCATTTAGATTCTTG
>JANLJB010000047.1:55820-82350 GCA_026212285.1 Bursera cuneata
CTTGACATCCGAACACCTTTAAAAAAAAAAAAAAAAAAAAAAAGATTCTCAAATCTCTTGAATGCCAGCCCTTATTCACCTCACTTATCAAAGACCTAAATTTAATAAAAATCAACGAATAATTATCATTAATCACCTCTATATATATATATTTTTTTCACTCATATGAGACGTTTGCCATTTTTCTCTTCTCCCATCCTTAGGTTTTAAAAAAATCTCTTCTCGAGTCATCTAGTTAAAAATTCTATTAGTTAACATCTATTAAAATCGATATTTTAATAAATTTATTATTTTATCTTTATTAACACAAATAAAAAAGGACTTAATTTTTAAAGGATAATATTAAATTAAATGATCAAATTACCTTAACAAATATTAACACATATTAAAATTATTTTTTATGAACCATTTTAACATATATTGGTATTTATTTCAAGAGTAATTTGGTTATTTAACTTAATATTGTCTTTAAAAAATTTTATGTGTTGTAAGATTAAGATGGTAAATTTATTAGAATATGGAGGTTAATAGATGTTAATTAACAGAATTTTTAACTGGAGGACTTGAGAAGAGATTTTTTTTAAATTTATAGACGAGAGAAAAGAAAAATGACAAACGTCCTATACGAATGAAAAAATAAGAAAAAATAGAGGTAGTAAATGATAATTACTCAAAAATCAACATAACATAATCGTTTTTGCCTCTCATTCACAAGAAGCAACAAAACCATTACCAAGGGGGAAAAGCCAAGCTCACCCATGGCCTCCTCTTCTTTCGATCTTCCTCTATAACCAACACCATCAGCCATCACCACTCCTTTTCAAACTCACCATACTCTACCCACCTCACTCTCACCACCATTTACACAAAACCAAAACTCCCACTATCCGCTTTCGCTTAAGCAAAATACCCTTATTTGCTTCATTTGCAACAACATGCCACATGAAGCCCTTTTGTGCTATGCCCAGATGAAGAAATCCTCTCCCCAGATCAAATTTAATCCTCTGTTTGGTAAGAAGAACAAGGAAGATGATGAAGAAACATGACAAAGAATGGAAGGAGGAGGAGCCAACTTTTCTCGAAATAAAGGGATTTTTTTTTTTTTTTTTTTTTTTTTTTTNGGTTTTTTTTTTTTTTTTTTTTTTTTTTTTGCTTTAGAAAGAGAGAAGGAAGAGAAAGAAAGGAGAAATGAAGTGGAAGGAGGAAGGAAGAAGAAAGAAAGAAAAGAAATGGAGGAAAAAGTACAATATTACCCTCACGTCGTTCTAGATTCTCTAACGGCTGTAAAAAATAGGGTCTTCATATATTTTGTGATCAATAATGGGGGTGCGTTTTGGATTTAGGTATGACCCGAGGGTCCCGAAATTATTCCCAAAAAATTATGCAATGGCAAAATTGGATTTTGGGACTTGAGGCTTCGGACAAGAAAAGGCTGCTTTAGCCTCCACATACGTCACGGCTAACGCAACACGTAGCTCATCTTGATTCTTTTTAAAAGAAACCGTTTGACACTCTCGCCAAGTTTGCATCACATTCTCACACGGCGCGTGGGGTAACTGACTCTACGTAAGATATAAAGATTCGTGGAGTTTGAGTCACGAATGGAGTTGGGCTTGATCGTCTAATGCTTCGTTATCGGTGGTCCGGCTCAATATCGAGAATGGCGGAAGAAATCAGCAAGAGCGTAGCGGTAACAGAAACATCTACAACTGGAAAATCAAGATGGTCGTCTATTTTCCGTTGGATCCCCTCCTCCACCGATCAAATCGTCTCCGCCGAAAAACGTCTTCTTTCTCTTGTCAAGTAATGCCCAAAATTAATATCTATTTCTTCTCTGTCGCATTTCATGTTTCATTTCATGAACCATTGAGTTTAATTATGTATATAAAAAATCATTTGAACTGATAAAAGCTTTTAATTAAGCAATTCAACGCCACCGTTGAGTTTTCTGATTTCAATTATCCAATTGCCACGGACATATAATTAAGTTTAGATTTTTCGAAATGTTTAATTTAAAATCCGCTGAATTTTAGGACTCCGTACGTACAAGAACATGTTAATATAGGTTCAGCTCCACCTGGTTCAAAAGTCAGGTGGTTCGGTTCGTCAAGTGATGAACCGAGGTTCATCAACACCGTTACCTTTGACAGCAAAAGTGGTTCTCCCACTCTTGTAATGATTCACGGGTATGCTGCATCTCAAGGCTTCTTCTTTCGTAATTTTGATGCTCTCGCCAGTCGATTCAGGGTCATTGCCATTGATCAACTTGGGTAAGCTCTGTTTCCCTTACAATTTGTTCTCATGCTTGATTAATAGTCTTTCGTCTGTTCGGAAATGGTATGATTGGCTTCCACCCTTACTTATGGAATTTCAGAAATTGATGTGATGAGATTTTATCCCATGTACATCCTGAGGATACTTGCCCCATTTATTTAATGCTTGAGCTTGATTTGGATAGACTTACAGCTTAAATGGGCTTTTACAAAGAACCTTGTAAATGAAATGGGAATGTTTTTCTTTTGTCTGAGAATGATGATATGCCATTGGCTAATTCTGGATATTTATGAAATTATAGTCTTCTTGTTAGCTAGTGCCGTAGAAGCAGCAAAGTGTTGCTGCGCTTTTTATATATTCTTTCAAAAAGAAGGAAATGACGGGAAAAACCATATAAAGAGATTTGGAAAATCAATAAGATTGTCTTCGTGGGATTTCTTTTCATTTCTTATGGTTGACTCCTAACTTTTGCAATGGATAGTAAATAGGTTTATTGTCTTTCATTGCGTAACTACGGGAGGGATAGATGAAAAAAAAAAAAGATGGAGAAGCAAAATGATGAGAGAAGAAATTGTTTTAACATTCATGAACCGTTTTTCCTCTATATTTTTAACCATATATTACAAACCTTAGTACAACGCAATAGTAACCCTAACCTGGTATTAAAATAAAGAACTCTACCTTTATTTAGATGTCCCTTATAATGCGCTGTTCAATCTTTAGTTTCTTAATGTCAGATAGTTCTTCTATTCTTATGTTATTGAACTACTTTTGCAGTTGGGGTGGATCAAGTAGACCTGACTTTACATGTAAAAGCACGGAAGGTTGGTCATGTTTTAAGTATTATGTTCGTAGGAGTGTTTTTATGTTGGGTTTTTTGAGTACCCACTTTACTACTTAACTGTCATTAGATAGTTTTACAAAAATCAATAAAAGAATCCAATATATATTTTATTTGATAATGCAGAAACTGAGGCATGGTTTATTGATTCCTTTGAGGAATGGCGAAAAGCCAAAAACCTTGACAACTTCATATTACTTGGGCATTCTTTTGGAGGATATGTTGCAGCTAAATATTGCCTTAAGGTGATTGCTTTCTCATGTTTATGTTTTGGATCTTAAAAATTAATTTAAAGGCAATTTTTTTCTCTGATACCAATTGTATTTATGTCATAGCATCCTGAGCATGTCCAACACTTGATTTTAGTTGGACCTGCTGGAGTTTCGTCAGAATCTGATGGCAAGTCCGAGTGGCTTACCAAGTTCAGGGCAACATGGAAAGGAGCTATTTTGAGCCATTTGTGGGAGTCTAATTTTACTCCTCAGAAGCTTGTCAGGTTTATTTTTTCGTTCTTTTGTTCTTTTGCGTTTTTGTATCTTATTCTTGTTATCTCCCCCTTTTTTGACGTCTTCCATGCGATGATGATTTAAGCAATACACCAAATTTTTAACCCACTAAACTGGCTATGGTGTTAGATTATTATTTGTTGCCAATTAATTAGTTAATTGAGGATTTTTATTCAATTGGACTTTCTAATGTGTCCTTCAGTTTAGGATTTGGTTGGGCATTTCCTGAACTTTATTTGGAGTGGGCAGCGGTTGTAAACTATCAATACTTTTATTTCTTATAACAGTTTCATGGGTTTTTCATTAATTTGGTGTTTTCAGGACCATTTAAACCTTCTCTTATAAACATTCTTCTTGTCAGATAGATTAAGTTTTCTGAGTTTTTACTTGTTTCTATGGATAATTATTTTGTGCAGAGGTTTAGGTCCTTGGGGTCCAGACCTTGTACGCCAGTATACAAGTGCGAGATTTGGTGGATTTTCACCTCCGAGCAGGTTGAAAGAAGAGGAGTCGAGATTGCTAACGGGTATGCTAAGATTTTTGTATATAGTGTATACCACATGTGCATTAATAGATATCTGATTTTTGCTTTTCTCTGTTGAAGATTATGCGTACCATACTTTAGCTGCCAAAGCCAGTGGAGAGTTGTGCTTGAAATACATATTCGCTTTTGGGGCTTTTGCTCGGATGCCCCTTGTACATAGGTTTGATTATCCAACTTGATTGAAACCCTTAAGTTATCAATTATCAAATTGCGTACTTTTACATAATTATCATGTTTGGCTGCATCTTCTTTAATATTATGACTGATGAATAATTAGTCATTGATTCTTATATTTGCAAATCAACTATTAATTGGTATATTTTCTTTTATTTTTTGGTGGGTAAGTTGCATAGAGGAAATGTGATAATTTCTTGAGCCTTTAAAGTACAAATGAAGTTAACAGTGCCTCTCTCTGGGTAACTGTTAGTAAAACTGGTAGGGTAGAGTCCAGGAGTTTGCTGGCCATCTATATAACGAACTAGATTGTCCTTGAGAGTCTAATGGATCATAATGGCTAAGATGATCTATAATTCACAAGGGCATATGGGTTGGAAAAGAGAAGAGGATATATTACATAAGGCCCATTTGGTCAAAGATGGGTGTTACTAGAAACTTATTTTTATCATTTTATTATTTATTTCTTTATTTCTTTTTGCACTGTGGATATGGAGTATCTTTGTTTCTACAAACTTATTGGAACTATACCATCCATATTTCTTATTTATGTTGTCTGTGCCTTTCATCGAAATCTCCTTGTATTGATTATGGGTTTAGGGCCAATGACTTAGAGTCCGTTAGTGCATGGCTTAAGACTACCTCACTTTTGTTGAGTGCAATAGAGTTTTAACTTAACTGCTGTCTTATTTTATCAAAGGGATATTGGTATGGTCTAAGCTTGATACTAAATAATGCAAACTGAGTGATTTGTTTGAAAGACAACCAAATTAAGAATTTCTTTCATTTTACATTCTTGTTTTCAAGACGAGAAGTTGCGGGTGAAAATTTCATATGGGATCTGTTCCTTTTGTTTAGTGCACCAGACTGGAAAGTGCCGACCACTTTTATTTATGGCGTCCAAGATTGGATGAACTATCAAGGTGCCCAAGAAGCTCGCAAGAATATGAAAGTTTCATGTGACATTATAAGAGTTCCTGAGGTATCTATATATCTCTCTGCCCTTCCCCTTCTTTCTCTGTATTGATTTATGCTGATAAATTTCTTCTGACAAAAATATGCAGTCCGGACACTTCGTGTTCATAGACAACCCAAATAGTTTCCACGCAGCCGTGTTTTATGCTTGCCAGAAGTTTCTTTCACCTGACCCTGATAGTGAATCTTTTCCTGAAGATCTGATATCAGCCTAGAAGATAGTATGTTGTAAATTTTTTCCTCCCATTTGTGTGTAATATTATCACATGAGTTGATCGGTTAGATAGGCAATTCTTTTCATCAATTAAACATTCTTTACAGTAATTTTCCGATGTCAAGAATAAGCTTTTGCTCCAATGTAGTGTCTGGCACTGTAAAGTAATCCTCAAGAAACGCTTTTTAAGAATTGGATAATGTGTACAAGTCCGGTTAGTAAATTATCTTTTTGATTGACGTTTTGATTGGATAGATACATACATTGGTCTTCCGACCAGCAATAGCATTTTTATGGCAAATGTGGAAATGGGGTAGGATGAATGTAAGACTCAAGTGTTAAGACTTCAATCATGCTAGGCAGCCGGTGCTGGTATTTGCTGCTAGGCCAATACTAGCTAGCTGTAGCCTAGGAGAAACAAGATCAGAAGCTCTCCGGCTTTACAGCTTTACTTACTGATCTGTCCCGCAAACCAGCTTAACCATGAGGGCATAGCTCAAACGACAGCCCAGCCCAGCCCAGCTGACAGTACTGGGTTTTGGATCTTAAGTTTAAGCCGAAGATACTCCTAATTCTTGAATGACCTAAGCTAGCTTAACGATTACCTGATCTCGCCCATGATAATGCCAAAGCCATGAGATCGTGTAGAACTAGAAGCAACGAAATCAGTTCATTTCAAAACATTTACTATTACCAGAGCGGGTAAATAATTGTCCCAGTTAGTTAAAAAGATAAAAGTTGGCACCGAACCATTGACGATTGTGTAAATAGGTCAGTCTAGCCTAGCCCTGAGTTGGGTATTGTCATGAACTGAATAAATTGTGGGGTCGGGTCGGAACTCTGAAGTCACAAGACGCATTAACACCCTGTCAAGCTTTAGGTACACTGTCTATTTATCATCCATCAGCATTTGCTTCAGAATTTTAAAAACCCGAAACCATACAACGTCCGTGCCACCAAATTATTGCTTCACAACAACAGTGATGGACCACGTGCTGCTGGTCAACACGCCAAACTCAACACTGTTTCAAGCTAAGAGTCAACAATTTTTCAAGCCTACGTGGAAATACTCAAGAGAATCTAAAGGCCTCCCTTTGGGTTTTTGCCCATTGTCTGTAAATTGTCAGACTACTACTGAACACATTCACGGATTCTGACGCCATCTCTCTTTTCTCGATAAAGACACTTCAAATTCAGCTACTCACATTAACGGCTACTTTTCCCTGCCTTTATTGCTCGCCACGTGGCTTTACCTTGTTAGTTATTATTTATTTGGCGGGAAGGGATTTGTAGCTCTGAGCCCACTAACCCACCTAGGCTTGGGAATGCATTTGACAATCCAACTCGGTGGGACCGACCTAGGTTCCTCAACGGCGCCGTCGGGTCAAAGGTATTTTTTCTTAGAAAAAGGAGTAACAAAGGGGAAAATAGGCAGTATTGAATGGGAATGATGTCGATACAACATGCATATATCTTAATTAGAGAAAAGATAATGTCCAAGAATGACTTCTTTTATAGAAGTGATTCTGTACAAATTACATAAAAAAAATTTCATATTGGTGAAGGGAGTGAAGTGGGATCAGCTGAAGATGGCATATCTGGTCCTACCCTGCAACCCTCTAGCATGAAAACAATATCTGCCATTGATGGTCTATCAAGTGGATCAGGAGCTGTGCAAAGAAGCCCCACTTTAACACCTAACAAGAATTCTTCCCACTCAGACGATTCAGGGTCTAACTCGAGCAACCCGGGCTCCAGCAATTCTGAAATTTGACCCCTTTGCAATTGCTTTTTCACCCATTTTACTATATCTTCATCTTGTGTAAACATCACCGGTTTTCTCCCTGTTAGTATCTCTAACAATACGATCCCAAAACTGTAGACATCAGCTTCTTTCGTTGGTTGACCTGTTAGTGCTGCTTCAGGTGACACATAGCCTAATGAACCAACTGGAGTGGAAGATGATGAGGCCTCAGCTGGTGTTGCTATGGTCAACCGGTCTAGCCCGAATTCTGATAAATGAGCTTCAAAATCGGCATCAAAAAGCACATTCTGTGGCTTGATATCACCGTGTACTATGTCAAGTGAATGCAAGAAAGCGAGTCCACGAGCAATCCCAAGTGCAATGAGGTGACGCATTGGCCAGTTTAGCACATGTCCATCCTGATGAGACGCTTCTTGAAGAAGAGTAGCTAAGTTTCCATTAGGCATGTAATCATAGACAAGCAGCCTTGCATCAGGGGGTGGTCCTGCATAGTAGCCACGTAAAACTGTTAGGTTTCGGTGCTTCACCTTGCCTAATGATTCAGCTTCTTTACGAAAGGTGCCTTCATCGATGGAACCATCTGGGAGGCGACGGATTGAGAGCACCATTCCGTCTTGGAATGAAGCTTTGAATACAAGACCATATCTTCCCCTGCTTAATACATTTTCCTCATCAAATTGCCTTGTTGCTTCCAATGTCTCAGCATATGTTATCTTGTTATTGAACATTACAAGTTTTGGTCCTCCATTTTCTCCACTACCCCGGCCCCTTTCAGCGCCTGAGCTTCCACGGGCAGGGCTTGGCTTCTTCTCTCCGCTTGCCTTTTCTCTAAGCTTCTTGCGCCAACGTAAGAGGCTGTAGATATAGCCACAACAACACAATGCCAAAAGACATGCTCCAGCTACAGCAACGCAGATCAATATAATTAGCCTCTTCCTCTTCCTCTTCCGTACATTTGTACATTCTCTATCCAACGGCTTTCCACATAGTCCACGATTCATGGAAAATGCTGAAGGATCACTGAAACGAGAACCTAGCATCTCTGGAATCTCACCTTCGAGGTTATTCCTTGACAAGTTTAAGTACTTTAAGCTAGATATCTGAGAAAGATTTGCCGGAATAGCTCCACTCAACCTATTTGCAGAAAGATTTAACGTTGTTAGGTTGGATAAATTTGACAATGAGTCTGGTATGTGGCCTGATAGGCGATTGAAATCCAATGACAACGAAGACAAAGAAGAACATTTTGCCATCTCCTCTGGGATTTCACCAGATAAATTATTATGACCTAAATCAAGCTTCCTAATATGAGTTAAGCCCGATATACCACCTGGAATACTGCCACTCAAATGATTCAAACGAAGCTCAAGCACTTCAAGATTAGAACAATTACCAAGCTCAGGTGGGATCATGTCAGAAACTCTATTGTCAGATAATGAGAGAACAACTAATGACCGAAGATATCCATAAGTTGCCGGAATCTCACCAGCAAAGGCATTGCTACTGAGATTCAAATATTGTAAACTGGCCAAACTGCTAAAGCCTTCAGGAACATCCCCAGATAGGTTATTCTTATCAAGACTAACAATTTGCAGGCTCGGTAGCCCAAACAGCTCAATAGGCAACTCACCAGACAAATTTTGCTTACTTAAATCCAGCGTAGTTAGTTTCATCAAACTTCCGATACTCCCCGGAATCTTTCCAGAAAACCCACAAGAACTCAAATTAAGAACCATCAAACCCTTCAAGTTCCCTACATTATCGGGAAACTCCCCAGAAAATTTGTTATAACTGAGATTCAAAGTAGTCAAATTACTCAACCTCATTATCCCGTCGGGTACATTCCCTTTAATATCATTTTCGCTCAAATTCAAGGTTTCAAGCTGAGAAAGATTCCCAAAACTCACTGGAATCGAACCGTAAAACATATTTCTCCCCAAAGATACCATCTTTAAGCTCACTAATCCACCCAAAAACCCAGGAACTTGACCCGTAAACCTGTTTCCTTCCAGATCAAAAACGGTTAACAAACTACATTTTGCAATCTCACCTGGAACAAACCCATAAAGCGAATTGTTGGCCACTCTCAACTCCTCTAACTTGACAAGATTACCGACACCAACCGGGAGATTACCAGAAAAGAAATTTCCAGAAAGATCCAAGACTCTAAGACTAGTCACGCTAGTCAACCAAGATGGGAACTCGCCACTTATGTTATTTTTTTGAAGGTCCAAGACCTCCAAAACACTAACACACCTCTTATTTGGCGGCTTAACAACGCCCGTGAACGCATTAAACCCCAACTGAACAATCCTCAAAGAAGAGAAATTTCCCCAAATGTTGCAAATAACACTAACGGGAACCACACCTGATAGCTCATTCCGCGACAAAGACAGTACCTGAAGAGTAGAAATAGCGCCAATCGTTCCCGGAACCAAACCTTTGAGCGCGTTATCTTCAACGCTTAAATGCATAAGCGAAGAACAGTTTGATATGGCTGAAGGTAGAGTTCCGTAAAAGTCATTGGAGTCCAGCCACAAGTACTCAAGCTCTTGAAGTTGACCAACACTTGCAGGCACTTCGCCGGAAAAAAAATTGTACGATAAGTTAATGAGTTGAAGCTGAGATTTTGGGGAGAAATTTCCGGGTATCTCACCTGTGAAGGTGTTTGACGATAAATCAAGATACCGGAGAGATTGTGAAATGTGAGCAGAGATTTTCCCAGAGAGGAGATTATGAGCAACATTGAGGACTTGTAAATTTGTCAGGTTAAAAATGGACGGCGTAAGAGTACCGGAGAGTGAGTTGTACTGCAAATAAATAGCTCGTAAGAGAGAACATTGAGAGAGAGAACTAGGCACTGAGCCATTGAAATTGTTAGTGTGGAGGCTTAGTTTGCGAAGTTCCTTTAAGTTAGCCAGTTGGTCAGTGATTCGGCCAGTGAGTTGTAGCCGAGGCAACCGCAGCTCGCGAACTCGGTTGTTATAGCAAACAATGCCGCGCCAGTCACAGGGAGCTAGCGGTGTGGATGAATCCCAGCCGTCGAGTGCACCCAGGGGGTCCTTGAGGTTGAGCTTGAAGGAAGTCAAGGCTTGTATTTCTGACAAAACGACGGCGCTGCGTTGAGCGTAAACTAAGCTTGTGGCAGTGAAGTAGTAGGTTACTGTGAAAAGGAGAAAAGTAGCCGTTAATGTTGCCATGGAAATGGAGGGGAAATGGAGGGGAAACGAAGAGTGTGAAGAAAATGGCTGTTAAGTGAATAGTAGTAGTGGGGTTTGAGGGTGGAGCGTCTGTTAGGAGCAGAGATGATGGAGTTGAAAGAGTGCTTGACAGAAACGACGCCAATTGTTGCGCCACAAAGTGTGTGTTTTGTGTTCCCTTTCTCTCTCCCTTTTTTCCTACAGTTGCGTACTTTGCTTTTGGTTTGTTTTGGTTGGCTTGCTTGGTTTGGTTCTCACCTCCCAAAAGGTGCAGCCTCTTTTTTTAAGAAAAACAACTGGGTTCTGAGCTTTTGTTTTTGCACTTTTTTAACTCCTCATGGGAAAGAATCATTAAGTCTTGTGATATCTTATCACGAGGGTTTTCATATTGTCACTTCGTAGCCCAATAGGTGGCTGGTCAGTGTGACTTGGCTTAGTCCACTTGGGTGGCTAGATTACATGGCAATATTTAATTTGCAAAATGTGCTCATTTGAACCAGAAATGAACTGGGTTGCTACAGCTGCTACTCATCGCCAAACAAAGTCATGACACAAGCTAACCAATGATATATTATGGCAAGTGTTATACAAATTCAGAGATTGATAAAAGAAACTTCTATATTAGAATAATGTAATAACTCTTACTTTTTCGAACATGGTATTTGATAAAAATTAGACATTAGAATCATCAAACTGAGTTGGAAAATGAATTTTCTTCTGTCTGTACTGTCCCCGCAGACATGTCAAGATTTCATGCATTCTGGCAAGTCTACTCGATACATTAATTTTCTTTAATAATTGAGTTGTTTGGCTTCTCTTTAATGATTAGTAGCATGTAGTTTTTAGATGTTTATGATTTTCTCTTAGCTGCTGAAAGGGGGGTAATGTTTGGTTAGACTTGTTTAGACTTCTATTCTACCAAGGAGTACGACAAGGCGTTTCCTTCTGATTTTCTACCTCATTGAGCCAATGTTAACCAAATTAATACAAATATTCCAGTACCTTTTTATGACCTGTAACTATGTTAGGACTCTGTCGTATCAATTTTTTTATGTAGCCTTATATGTTATGGACGGTTTGATGGGCCTGCAAAAACCTCTCCAAAGTGCACATAAAAGGTCCACGGCAACTTCTAAGCTACCGATATACACTTAGATATACAAGAATCCAGCCCTAGAAACAAACATCCACGAAGATTGTATTGTACCACAAGTTATGCATCTTGTAATGCATTCATGCACTCCCATAATCAATATTCAATTCCGGAAAAGTTTTCCCAGTTCAATGAGAAACTAATCAGCCAAGCAATTTTTGTGTAAACCCCACAATCAGCCCCTGAGCTAGTCATCATTGTAAAGAAAGAAGGTAAGGAAAAGTCTTTAGGGCATCATCGTTGATCTTATTTTCTATTATATATTCTCTCTTGACTCTCATAATGCTAGATTGTCCCTTATCATAGTAAAAGTTATTGAGGACCAATATGCAATCATATTCTTTGACACAGCACATTTTAGTTCTACAAGATAGTCTTCATAAACATATCTAGATGTTTGGATACAAGTTAAGTTCAGAACAATTATGTAAGGTTGTGAATGTGAGACGTGATCACTTGAGAGTGCTGTTAAAGGAAGCAAGTAAGAAACAGCAACCACGGCCTAGTCATTTTCTGATGAAAGAGACAGCGACAAAGGCCCAAATGGAGTTAAGTACCTTCCATGTGACTTGTGTTGGCTTCAAATCAAAAGTCATTTTCCAATGAGAACAGCGACCAAGGCCCAAACCGAGTTAAGTGCCTCCGAAGCGATTTGTGTCCGTCAAACAGTCGTTTTCCATGGAAATAAATAGTGGGCCTGAAAGGAACAGGGAGCACCGCCCAATTACAAGAGCAAAAAGTTTTAAAAGTTCATTATTCCGTTGCCGGGAATCGAACCCGGGTCTTTCGGGTGAGAGCCGAATATCCTAACCGACTAGACTACAACGGAGTGCTTGCAAATATCTCTACAATTTTAGTTAAAATAGTTAAGAAATGCACGGAACACATACTCATCGACGGTATCATATCTACTAATCCTTAAAGAAATAAGAGGAAGAAGGGAATTGTTTAGTAGAACAGAGAGTGAGAGGGTTTAAGCTTTAAGCAATGAAAGGTTTGAGACACATTGACTTTGGTCTTCGTAGTCCACTCTTGGTTCCCCCACCTTACCCCAGAAAACATTTACCCTCCAAATTCAACTCCTTCACCGTCTGCTCCGCCAGCAAATGGGCCGACCGCCTCCTCCCAGACTTCCAATTCACCACCGCCGACCATTCTCCTCTCTCATCGACCACCGTCACTCTCACTCCTCCTCGCCCTCTCCCTCCCCCCGACCGCCACGTTTCCATCCCCATCGACTTCTATCAGGTCAGTTTTCACTCCATATAATGCATTCTCTTTCCACCCACCTGCATGCATTGCATTTCGTGTCAACGAATTCATGATGTTAAAATCTCAACAGGTGTTGGGAGCGGAGACTCATTTTCTAGGAGACGGTATACGAAGAGCCTATGAAGCTAGGGTTTCCAAACCACCTCAATACGGGTTCAGTCAAGACGCATTGATCAGCCGTAGACAGATTCTTCAAGCCGCTTGTGAAACCCTAGCTAACTCTACTTCCAGAAATGAATACAATCAAGGTCTTGTCGATGACGAAGACGAAACAATCATTACGCAAGTCCCGTGGGACAAGGTAAATTGCCTTCATTTTTCTTTTTGTCCAGAATAATAATAATCATAAGAATTTGAAATAGTTGTTGGAGTTTTATAGGTGCCTGGAGCATTGTGTGTGTTGCAAGAAGCCGGAGAGACGGAAGTGGTGCTCAAGATTGCAGAGAGTTTATTGAGAGAAAGACTGCCAAAGTCTTTCAAGCAAGATGTTGTCTTGGCAATGGCGCTTGCGTACGTGGACATGTCCAGGGATGCTATGGGATTGAATCCGCCCGATTTTATCAGAGGTTGTGAAGTTCTCGAAAGGGCTTTGAATCTCTTGCAGGTATTTCCGATTCTGATTTCTCTTAGGTTGAGTAATTTAATTTCCTATTTTAGATCAATATTTGGATGGGAATTAGTGATTATACAAGTAGGGCCAGTTGCATCTTGTTTGGTTAAATTTTGCATACTTATTGATTCTGCAGGAGGAAGGGGCAAGCAGTCTTGCCCCGGATTTACAGGCACAGATTGACGAGACTTTGGAGGAGATCACCCCACGCTGTGTTCTGGAACTTCTAGCCTTACCTTTTGGTGATGAGTGTCAGGCCAAAAGAGAGGAGGGCCTTCATGGTGTGCGCAACATACTATGGGCTGTTGGAGATGGGGGAGCACCTGCAATTGCTGGGGGATTTACGCGTGAAGATTTCATGAATGAGGCTTTCCTACATATGTCGGCAGCTGAGCAGGTAGCATACTAGATTGTCTTTGTCAAACCCACCTTTGTGCTTTTTATGCTTCCCTATAAATTGCCTTTTTTCTTTTTTAATATATCTTTTCCTATGAAAGGTTGATCTATTTTCAGCTACTCCACCTAACATCCCAGCAGAAGGTTTTGAAGCTTATGGAGTGGCACTTGCACTTGTTGCTCAAGCCTTTGTGGGAAAGAAACCTCATCTCATCAAAGATGCTGATAACCTATTCCAGCAACTTCAGCTAACAAAGGTAGCACCTTTAGGGGACCCTGTCTCTATCTATACTCCCAAAGAAAACCATGAAGTAGATTTTGCATTGGAGAGGGGTCTATGTTCGCTGCTTGTTGGTGAGCTTGATGAATGTCGCTTATGGTTGGGTTTAGATAGTGATAGTTCACCATATAGAAATCCATCTATTTTGAATTTTGTCTTGGAGAACTCAAAGGATGACGAGGACAATGATCTTCCTGGGCTTTGCAAACTGTTGGAAACATGGTTGACAGAGGTGGTTTTTCCCAGATTCAGGGACACCAAAGGTATGCAGTTCAAGCTTGGTGATTACTATGATGATCCTACTGTTCTGAGATATTTAGAAAGGCTGGGAGGAAATGGCAGTTCACCCTTAGCTGCAGCTGCGGCCATAGTTAAGATTGGGGCAGCTGAGGCTACTGCAGTTCTGGATCATGTAAAGGCTAGTGCGATTCAGACATTGCAGAAGGTGTTTCCTCTTGGTCACAGATACAAAAGTGTGAAATATCAAGATGGAGAGTCAATCAGTTATCTTCCTGTTATGGAAACTGAAGAGCCTAAGGAGAATTCATTTAATAGTGATTCTTCCGTGGCTGACATTTCTAGAACAAGTAATTCTGATAATATTAAAGAAGAGCAATCAATTGCTGAAGAAATTAAAGATGCTAGTATCAAAATCATGTGTGCTGGTGTCGTAATTGGGTTGTTGACTCTGGCTGGCTTGAAGTATTTGCCTGGGAGGAACGCTTTATCTGGTCTGCAGAAAGGAATTAGTTTGCCTAAGGCACCTGATGTCATTGACATGGGTAAGATTTTTGAAAAATTTACCACATATGCCATCCAAATGAACTGTTTTTGGGTCTGCTATGGAGTCCTTTTTGTCACCTTTTCAATCCATATTTTCCATGCCACATCCTTTTACTCACAAGTCTTGTGAGAATATCCCACTGTATGCTTGATTTCTTTTTCCTTTTTATTTTTATTTTTATTTTTTAAAGACAAACTCTTAACTAATTGTTCAGAGAAATTTTAATTTGTCTGTTTGTTTTTAAAAAAGCAACTGTTCATTGAAATTAGGTTGATTTTATGTTGTAGCACCAAAGTCCCTAAAAGTCTAATTTTCATTGGTCAAAGAAATTTGTTACAGTGCCACAGTTTGCATTTAATTATTTATATCTCAACTTCTTCTGTATGAAATTTAAGTTTTTTCTCTTTACCAACTGTACAGGGTCCGCAGAAGATGAAAATTCTGGGGAGGAATTAGGTAGAATGGATGCAAGGTTAGCAGAAGGTATAGTTCGCAAGTGGCAGAACATTAAATCTCAGGCTTTTGGGCCTGATCACTCCCTAGTAAAACTGCCAGAGGTAAGAAACTTGTTATTTCGTTTGGTATGATTAAAACACACGCACATTTTGCATTTTGAACTTTCACCTACATGTAATGTGCTGTTTTAGGAAACACAGTGGAAGTGCATGTATTTTTGTTTTATAATGATCCCACCTTCTGGGCTATGAGTATGATATACATCAGGTTACTCTTCAGTGGAATACTCTATTATTGTTGTGTTTCTCCATTTCTCAAGGTAGTTCATCTATCTATAATTTTATGATTTGCTGTTTTGTTTGACTAAATACACATTCGACCATTAAGAGTGTGTAATTGTTTCTTAAAACTTTTGATGGATCACCATTCTGTGAAGGAATTATATGTGTTTATAATTTTTTCTACACTGGGGGAAACTACCAGGTTTTGGATGGTCAGATGTTGAAGATATGGACAGATCGTGCCGCTGAAATTGCACAACTTGGTTGGATATATGATTATAATCTTCTAAACCTGACCATAGACAACGTTACTCTTTCACAAGACGGGCAGCATGCCTGGGTGGAAGCAACCGTGGAAGAGTCTACTCGCCTGACAGACACGGTTCATCCAGAGAATAGTGAGTCCAAAGTCATAACTTACACAACTAGATACGAAATGTCTAGTTCGAATTCCAGATGGAGAATTACTGAAGGATCCAAGATCGTCTATAAATAATGTAAAGAATAATAATTGCCCGTTGACAATATCATCTTTGTTTTTGGTCACCTTATATATGAAATTTTATTTCGTAATTTCTTGCATAATGGAATTTATTTTATATCAAAAGCTTAGACGTGAGTTTAAATATTCTCGAACATTCGGCATTGAACCAGCAATGACAAACTTTGACATGCTAAGTTCAGGTTAGCTGGGAAAATAATGCCCAAGCCTTGAGTGACTGAACAAAACAAGTATTTGATTCACTAGAACATGGGTGGATCAAATTAATGAGTAACTAACTCAGCTTGCAATCATTCCCATTTACTATAAATTGAATTGAAAAATTGGAAGTCACGCTTGGGACTATTAATTAAGTTTAGCAAATCTGAGACACCAAATCTTAACAAAATATACACGTGGCATCTCTCTATCTCTGTAAGTTTTAGATTATTGGAGAAGGTCTTCTGCTGTGTCTCCAGCTGTATGATCTCCGGCTAGCGGGTGCGGAAGAGGGTAAGAAGCTGAGGCCGAATAGCTCCTTGGGGGCTTGGCATGGCTTTACAGTGCCTACCAGCTTTGCAACAAGGGAAGCGCTTGCACCAATGTGGTTCATGTCTTTCGTGTATGTCCATATACGGCGTGCTAACTGTAGACTTCTCTGTTTTGTATTTAATGCAATGCCCCAACTCTTGTAAAGCTCCTCTCTTTCCTTTCTTGGGAACTTCTGATGAACTTGCTTGCTCAACAGTTCTCTCTCCCGATAGAGAGCCTTCAAACTGTACAGTATCAAAAATGTTGAAAAAAGAATTTTAGAGACAGGTCATATTGAGCGAGTCATTCGATCAAACGGTCATTTGTTTACGCACCTTCCATTTAGATTTTCTTTTGAGATGTTACCGCCTTTAAGAAAGGACAACCTTCTTAGCTCCACCTCCATGTATACAGAGTCGGAAGGATCACCTTTGAAGAGCAGGAAGAAGAAAGTTCTGTGTACCAATGGCACATTGCATGCATTCCAGAGTTCAATTATCTCTTTCCGCCGATTCTCAAATTCTGCTGGCCAATTTTCAGCTTCTGCCACTTCATCCAATCCTGCATCCTTCACGTTTTTCTTTTTCCCTTCAGCCTCATTTTCTATTTGAACCTACCATATAATAATTACCCAGCGGTTAGGCCAAATAATACAAAAATAACTATTCAAATATATTTACAGCAAAAATAATCTTGCTTTAATTAGCTCAAGAAATCTCGTTATCTAGCTTGTCTCAGTGTTTAGCAAGACGCTATCATCAGAAAGCTGTTCCAATGTCATATCAAGAAACAAATCCGACAACATTTTCTTTCAGAAACATGAATTTAACCAACAAAACTCTTAACGTTTCATCACCTCTGTAAAAAATGAATCTACCTAAATTTGGATATCAATATTCATATTTTCCTTCTCATGTGTTCATTTATCAAATGAAGATAAAATGCATCGAACAACGAAACTATAACTGCTAATCAACAAGCGATTACCATGAGAATGAATACAATCAAAAGAATATTAAATGCCGAGAGAGATGGGGCACGAGGAAAAAGTGATAGTTCTTACCAAATCATCACAGGATTGCTTCCTTCCATTCTTTTCTGGAAAAAAATTGTTGATGACAGTATCTTCTGCGTCCGACTCTTTCATGCTATGTGACTGCAATGAAGAGGCATTGTAAGAAGTTTGAGAATCTTTTCTGCATAAATTTATAACCTCTCCACCATTCTTCAAGTCAGAAACTTTTCGGGAAATGCCTCCTGGCCCGGTAGTTGCTGTATGTTCCGCTTTCTCAAGCCAAATAGAAGATGCATTGTCATTCTGTTCGTAGATGCTAGCAGCATCTTCTGCATCTGACTCTCTGATGCTTCGTGACTCCGGGGAAAGAGCATTATAGAAAGTTTGAGAAGCATTCCGGGAAAAATGTCTACCCTTGGCGCCATACTTCAATTCTGAAAGCTTTCCGTAAAAGCCGTCCGGTCTTCCGGGGAAGCTTTCCTCATACCAGCTAGGTAGTGTATTCTCACCCTTTTCTTCGTTCTCGAAGGTTACAGATGGTGTCGACATGAGAATGGCTCTGCAACTTGTGCTTCTATTCATTTTTAGGCCTCTAGACAGATACACATCTGTTTCATAGGGAGGTGACTGTTCATGAGGGTAGTAACTGACAAGATAGTCGATAGTTCTTTGTAGTTCCCGAATTTTTAGCTTCAAAGCGTCGTAAATATAATCTTTACCATCAAGGCTTGACTCCTTATCTTCCTCCAGTGGAGAAGATACTGCAACTTCACCCATAGCTCCTGACACGTATAATGTTTCTTCTTTTCCTTCAGAACTTGGTGAGAAAAAAACATCAGCTTCTGTTCCCCTCTTAATGCTTGGTTCTTCCATTTCAATAAATTGAACTCCCTTGCTAGGGGATGATCGTGCACTTTTATCAGTGGATCCTGTCCCAGATAATTTTGGTATGAACTCATTAGCTTCTAGTTTCCTGTTAATGGTTGATCTTTCCTTGTCGATGCATTGCGCTTTCTTGCCAGTATCTTCAAATTCTTCTTCAGATTTTTGAGTAACCTCTTCCCAACCCTCAAGCCCGACAAACTTTGGAGTACTGTCATCCAGCAGAGAATTGTCGTCAGGATTCTCAGAAAGCTGAATCCTAGGAGCTACAGTGCATGTTCCGAGCCCTAGATCAGCACGATTACGAGTGGGTACATCTGATGAATCTACTGCTGAATATTCATCAAATCTTGATAGCAGGAAATTCTCTAGCCGCATTTGAGCAAGATCACGCTGTTCGGTCAACTCTCTAATCTCATTATCCTTCTGCTCTATAATTAGGTCTTTCTCTCTCAGCAATGCGGCAGAATCACTTTTCCCCATGCTTTTCATCTCACTCTCCAGTTTAGCCAATTCTTTTTGTAATTGTTTTACCAATGCCTTATCTGACATGACCACATTGACCTGAGAATTAGTAGCTACCTCTTTAGCACAGCTTGCGAACAAGAGAGTGTTTCTTGATTGCTCAACGTGACTGCGAGCAGGGCTCATGGTACAAATGATGGCAGTTCTGGCGTTGCCTCCTAAGGAATTCTGCAGAATTCGTGTGAGCTTAGAGTCTCTATAAGGTATGTGTGCATTCTTTCCCTTGCTGCATACAAACATGAAGTGATTGTTAAGGAACAAAGAGCAAACTATATTTGCAAGAATAAATAAAATTCAAAAAAAGAATTAGAACAAGATAGTTCTCAGAAAGAACCATAAAAGGATCCAAAATAAGAAAAACCGTTTTCCCAGTTTAGTGATACAAAGAGTTCCAAGGTCAAAGCAAATGTTGAATTTTACTAAGGACATTAAAATTCCCACTACCTTAATGTGCGAATTACTTTTCCCAATGTTAACAAACTCCGATTTATGTGGCAACCCTCTTTCAATCTTGCGCCAGCAGAATTTGTCTGAGAAGCACGCTCGCTACCCGCAAGATCAATAAAGTTCTATGCAAAGAAGCCAAACTTCAGTTTTCTTTTTACATGTAGCGGATTCTTCACAGAAATTTTAAATAATATGATTGAATCATACCACAGTAGCTGCTAGAGTGGTCGATTTGTCGGCACCTAAATATTCACGAGCAGAACTTTCAATTGTCTGCAAAATCCATCATTTGATTAAATAAAATTGGTATTATAAAAATTGCTTATCCAAGTAAGAGAGTTATTTTTTTATGTATATGGCACACATACCAGTCGAAGGATTTGATGCGATCTGGAGCTAGTTTCATTCAGAGAGGTCTCTCCTATCTGCCTTTGAGCTGCAAGAATTCAGCAAGATACATAAATAGTATTATCTTCTGAAAACAAAATTAGCCTTGATTTAATCACATTATAATGCTCATACCTTCGCAGATAGAAAGGAGCTCCTCAAGATGGCCCCGGTCTCTCAGTGTTTCTTCAGTGAGTCTCTCAACAACAGTTCCTCTCTGTTGAAGTAAAAGAGTGTTAGTAGAGGGCTCTGTGCCCATCAAAATATACTTACGCGGAAGCAACCTTCCCATCTGATGAACAAAATTATTTATAAAAAAAGGAAAGAAAAATACCTCTGGATCATCTAAAAGTCGGAGTGGAGTAGTATCTGTGCTGAGGAGGTCTCTGACAGATTCATTGTAAATCTCCATCGCAGAGAACCTCAACACAAATTCTCTTTCTGTATGCTGAAAAATTAGATAGGAATGAAAAGGGTCATGACTCATAACCGTGCAAAAGACCGAAAATGTGATAAACTCCAAGAAAAGATACTAAAAAAATATGTTGAAAATGTAGTTTACCGTATCTACGTAATCATATATATCTGACACGGCATATTCAGTAATTCCACGCATTGTGTAGGTCTTTCCACTGCTTGTTTGCCCATATGCGAAAATGCTTGCTGGACGTCATATTTCACATTCACAGGAGAATTAGTAATGAAATATCAGCTGACGATAAACGGAAGGATTGAAGATTACTTACCGTTAATGCCGCTGACGACAGAAAGAGTAATTTCTCTAGCTCCGCTCTCATACAACTGTTTTGTGGGGCAATCGTACCCATATACTCTGTCTGTTCCCAGAAGAAAAGAAAAAAAAATGTTGTGAAATTATATATTAACATTAAATTCCATAATCAATCGATTTCCCAAATTCTAAATTTGATACAAGGAAAGAGTTGAAAGAAAATGAGAAATATATCAGGGCAAAAAAGGCAAAATATTGCTATGAAAATTCTAGCAAATGAGCACACAGGCATTGGCTTACCAAAGGAATAGGCAGCTGGGAACATGGAGCGTTCTGGTAAGCTTTTCTTGAAGATGATGGTGCTGTTGTTAATGCATTCCCAATCCGAAACATCATTCCTGGCAATTTCTTTCTCGTTCAAAGGCCTTACTCTAACCAAAACCAAAATTTTTTCCTCTTGGCCGCTGGGCAGAGACAGTTCCTGGGCTTCCCCAGGAATTTGCTCCTCTCCACCCATTGGCCCTTATCTGTTGAGTCTCACCTTATAAATCAATATACACTAGTATTATAATCTTGTTCAAAGATTTTCCTCCCCTCAAAGCAATCCCGCTAGAGGTTGCGACCTCTCTTGTAACTCACTCTTTCAAATGAAGTTTGTATGAAAAGAAGCAATCTAATACGATCGTCCTGTGACCAAAAGATTCAAAAGGAAATGATAATCAGAGAAAAAGAAAAACCATGGAATAATAAACCGATATTCTATGTGTGACAAATAAATGAACCTCTAATGCAGAGAGAGAAATGCGTGAATGGGGGATAATTTTACACAATCGTCTAATAGAACAAAAGACGGTTTTCACAGTTAGAAAGGAAAAGACAAAGACAAAAATTCGGGTAAATAAGTTGAAATTGAGCACCCTAAAATCAGAGAAATTCCTGCAAAAACAGTTGTCTGTTTGACTATGTCGTTTGTCCTTCTATGCTCATCCTGAATTGGAACTGCAACGACCATTTAAATATAACCGCCAGACGCCAGCAATAACTAACTAATTTCCCAAATTTAACTTCGTCTTTGCTCCGTTTTAACGCCGTCTCAGAATAGGGATATCAAAAAACAAGTTAATTACGATTCAGTCCCCTGCTGGGAACGTGTAACGTCCTAATTATTGTTAATTGGTATCCTATCAGGAACATGTAAACTTAATGCTAAAGGGCTTCTGCTTTTCTTCCGAACTTCTCCATTAATCTGGTAAATAACAACCAAATTGCTATATAATTGGAGGTAAAAGCACATCTCGACTTGATAAAGTTCTCTTTTTAAAGGATAAAGTTGGTTGCTGCTGCTCTACTATTGTTAGAAATATGCCATAAAGGGAAAAAATTGACCATCCACTTGCCACCACGATCAACCGGTTTTATTAACAATTTGCAGACGATTTATCTTCCTTGCAGATACAAATCTGCTGTTCAAGGCAGTCTGCAAACGGGGTTGTGTCTCATCTCAGATCCTTACTACATTCAGATATTGCTCTATTCACCACAAACACCCAATTTGAAAAATTTGATAATAGCTTCAGTTTTGTTGCAGTTTGTAGTATATCGACTACCCAGGAAAAAGCTGAATATCATCTCCAGTCAACGTGCTTCATCCCTCATCTCAAAACCTCTGGCAGCAAAAGTCATTGCTTAGTTTCACAAACTTACATCGCAAGCCAATATCTGTGTAGCATATTTTGTTGACTTATTATTATGCTGCTAGAACTGGAGGATTAGAATTCAGGCAGGCAAATGGCTTTTGGAGCACAAAGTAGATTTGGTTTCGGAAAATACATACGCATGGCAGATGAAGCTGGCAAAACACCCCTGCCCGCCTTCTGTCAAAATTCTATCTTTCCAGTTTCCACCCTTTGATGTGCATATTGTGTCCTTAGTTTCAATTGGATCAATCCAAACCTGGTATCTTACGAAAAGGTGCATTTCACGTGGCTAGTAGGCTTTAACTTGATCAGGATCGGGATATTTCATTTGTTTGGAGGAATTTCTACTTGCATTGATCCCATTCTAAATTTGAGAAAATATGATAAAAATTTCATGAAAACTTGAATCATATACTAATTGTATTTTTGTGGGTTTAGTCTTCAAAAATTTATGGCTATCTTTTACTGCTTGCTAATCATCATTCTGACTTGGAATTATGCCGACTGTTAAAATTTAATGCCAACAGTAATTAATCTTGTCTTTGCCATATATTAACGCTGTGACGACTTGCTCCAATCCATTGATTGGACCAAAAAAGCCTCACCCTCATATAGAGGACTTTTAAGATAATTTAGTAGCCCAACTCTTGTACAGAGGATCATCTCTAAACACTTAGAAGTATGGTTCAGTCATCAATATTATATGAGGAAGTCTCGGATTTAAGCCAAAAGGATGAGCACCAATCACATTATTTGCATTCAATCAAAGAATTAATACATATGCCACATCTAGGTAACATACGCACAACCATGCCAAAATCTGAGGACAATTACATTTCAAGGGGAAAACTTCAGTCTATGCCCTTGCATATACTCCCACAGGCAACATCCCGTGATCCTGTCTTACGTTCAGTTACATTGTACTAGAACCTTGTGAAATATCAATTCAGCAACTGCTCTTCATTAACAATGGAAACAATGAACTCTTTCCATCTGAAGCATGCTGTAGTTCATGAAAACCCTTAGAAAGGCTTCAATTAGAGAACAAGCAATTAGGTAGCCGAGGAGAGAAGATCCAATATTAATCCCAGAAAGATGTGATTCTGCAAGTAAAAGTAGAATAGTATGTGATAAATTGATCTTTGTCAGACTTCACACTCTCCCACAAACAATGCACCCTTTAGTATTAATTTTTAGAGTGGAGCAATTAGAAACAATGTGATTCCTCAAAATGATTGTGAAAGGTGAGAGCAGAGTGCAATAATATCCCAATTAGAAAACATCATTCAGAGACTTCTAATCATACCAATAGGTTGCTAGCAATCATTGGATGGAAAACCAATCCAACCCTCGTAGTTCAAAGGAAAGTTAATCCGCTGAGGCCTCTATTTCTTCCACTAAAGGGAAAGAAACATGTTCTTTCACAAACTCATAAAACTCTTCTGTGGGTTAACCATATAATATGTTGTATGCATAGTGGCAATGCCTAAATCTCCACCACATCCAAATCTTGAACTATACATTCCCTAGAGATTAACAGAATCTGATAACTACCAGTAATCACCACAGGAGCATTCGCCATCTCTAAAATGATGAAACCTTTTTCCATCTCTCACAACTATCTCTCTCCCTGCCACCTTTGACATGAACTTGAATGCATTATGACAGTCGCCACAGATCCGGAGGTTCTTTAAAACCCTAATTGTGGCTCCACGGGGAAGTTTCATAAGTCCAAATGCAACTGCAAGCTTCTCACTGTGAGTAGACAAGGCATATTCCTTCTGGTCAGATTCCATATCATGCAACACGAACTTTGTGTCAGGGACATACCCTAATTTTCTCATCTCTTGTCCCAGTTGCTCAAGATATTTGTAAACTGCTTGCACCTCAGGATGCATAGTGTCATCAACCAAAAATACATGGACCTTGCTCCCAACCTCAATCCAACTACAACCAGGCTCCTTCTTCACTCCTCTGTCTCTCATTAATTTCCGCACTTTAGCCACATCATCCCAGCGCCGCAAAGTGGCATAAATATTCGACAGAAGTACATACGTTCCATCATGTTGTGGCATGAGCTCAAAAAGTTTTTCAGCAGCTAGAATCCCCAAATCCATGTTTCCATGAATGCGACAACCAGCGAGAAGAGCCTCCCAAATTGAAACTCCAGGTTTGAACGGCATTGATTCAATCACATCCCTTGCTTTTGAGAATTTTCCAGCTCGACACAACAAATCAATTAAACGGGCATAATGATCTTCACCTGGAGTTATACCACAAAGGCCATACATTGAATCAAAATAACGACATCCTTCTCTGACTAAACCTGAATGGCTACAAGCAGAGAGAACGGTGAGGAAAGTTATACGATCTGGTAATATGCCTTCCTTCAACATCTGTTCATAAAATTCGATTGCTTGAGTACCATGTCCATGCTGTCCCAGAGCTGCAATCATAGCATTCCAGGATATTGAGTCTACATGAGGCATTTTATGGAACACACAGTTGGCAGCCTCAAAAACACCACATCTTGCATACATTGTTATCAAAGCGTTTCCTGCTGAAAGGCTTGACTCATACCCTGACCGAACAAGTTGACCATGGAGTTGGCGCCCATTCTCCAATGCTCCAAGCGCAGCACTTGCAGTAATTGCTCCTGCAAATGCATAATCACACGGTTCAAAACCCTCTAATTTCATAAGGCTAAACAGCTTCAAACCCTCTTCCCCAAACCCATTTTGTGCTAATCCTGATATCATCACAGTCCATGTCAGAAGATTCCTCTCCCTCATCTCCCCAAAAAAGGATTTAGCTTCATCAATACGACCTGCACTCACATACCCCGACAAAATTGCATTCCATGAAACAAGGTCTGTTACGGACATCTGATTGAAAATATCTCGTGCCTCATCAACTTTACCACATTTCCAATACAATGTAACCAGTGCATTATGCACAGGCAATGAAAACTCTGGGGCCGGCTTTGCCTCTGTTCTCAATAAGTAAGCGTGTACCTGCTTTCCAAACCTTAACAAACCAGAATTAGCACAAGCACTTACGATACTTGTGTATGTGAACTCATCCAATTGAATTCCCAATGAAAGCATCTTCCTAAACAATTTTAATGCTTCTTCATACAATTCGTGATGCACATAACCCGAAATCATTGCATTCCAAGCAACGCTTAATTTTTCACTCATCCCATCTAGAAACTCACGAGCTGCATCAAGATTATCATTCTTCACATACCCAGTAATCATTGTTGTCCATGATAACTCATCTCTCTCAGGCATCTCATCAAACACTTTCCTAGCTGAACTCATTAATGACAATGATGATACCAACGGTGAAGACGCACATTTAACATAAACAGATACAAGAGCATTCAGCACAGAAGTAAAAAATCCCGTTCCTGACTTCACCACCGCGCAATGCATTTGCATACACTGGTATTGATCATCTGCAACCAGCGCCAAGGCACTAAGAACACTCGTAAACGTAAAATTATCCGGCTTCAAGTCATCACGTAACATACCACGAAACAGTTCAACGGCAGCATAACCATCATTATTATGCGAGTATGCGGTGATCATCGCATTGTAAAAAACGGTGTCTCGTACATTTAATGGGGTTTTACTAAATATTTCCCGACACAGTTTTATATTGCCTGAAGCAGAATATGCGGCAACCAACGTCGTTCTTGCGACGACGTCTTGTTGGGGAGTTTCGTCGAACAGTTGACGAGCGTAGATCAGTTTTGAGCATTTGCAATAAATATCGATCAGACGGTTAAGTATATGGCCACGTGGCTTGAATCCGTAACAGATCATGTGGGCATGGACGGCACGGGCAAGGGAAAACGAGGACGACTTTCGAGGGTCGCATAGCTGTAGCTGGTAGGCATAACTGTTCGCTATTGCCCGAATGCAATCTGCGTTCTTCATGTTCATTGTTCCTAATATTAACTTCACATGATTCTCGCAGCAATTGTCCAGATTGAATAATATTTATGTTTCGAATAAATACACAATTTTTATTGATTTTATAATAGAGAAATTCATTGGTTGACCTTAGTGGGTATAATTGTTTCTGAGTGCTCAGTGACACGTC
>JANLJB010000048.1:0-19721 GCA_026212285.1 Bursera cuneata
CGCTATTTCTGAATTTTATATCACCAATTCAAAAATCTGGCAAACTGACTTATTGTAACTCTCTCAAATATTGAATATAGAATACAACCATAGCAGCATAACAACAACTATATCAACTTATTAATGCAAAATATTTGTTCTCTATTTATAGACATGGGAGGTTTCTTTAGGTGTCCTTACAAAAAGATATAACTCTTATGTAAAGCATTGCAACTTTATAAAATGATATAACTCTTATGTAAAGCATTGCAACCTTACAAAAAGGTATACCTCTTAGACAAACCATTGCAACTTTATATAAAGATATAACTCTTAGTAAACAAATCAAACATTGTGTATTTTCAAAATAACATATTACATACCTTTTCAATTCAAAAATTATATCTTTACAAACTTATATAATAYAAATATTTTCAATTCAAACATTATTTCCAACATCAGRGAGATAGTTGTCATTTTATAGTCTTACCCATTGGTGACATAAGCCATGTACGTTCGCTTTTGCCAAGTGGCATGAATGCTTTGACATACCTCACCGTCATGAAGGACGTTAGCCCTATTGACTTGGTATCCCAAGCCAGTAGGTTCTGGACCAGAGAGGCCTCTTGGGGCTGATTTAAAATGATGGGCGGAGGGTTTCGCGACTAGAAAGGATCTAAGTTCATGGAGACCTTCAGTGCCTAATGAAGTGAGTTTCATCACGATAGATGGATACCTCATCTCAATCGTCCGTTGCCCAATTGGCAGATATATATCATCCTAACCATTTGTTACTTTTGGTAACTTGGCTTGAAAGGTGAGCGAAGCGGGCCTCATGTGCCTGTGCACTTCGGTAAGGAGACTCTATAATCTTGGTAAGATGTTGTCGCCTTGGAGCATATCAATGTGGTGGCTTGTCGATATTGAGTTCTTGGTTGATCAGAGAGGGTATTTTGGATATTTCTAAAAAAAGTCACAAAATGCCATCTAAATTGAGGATAATAATAATGTAAACCTGTTTTTAGTTTTTTCAAATAAATTTTGTAAAGATAGAAAACATAAAATGCTATAACAAGTAAAATTAAGATTTTGAGTTAATTTCTTTAAATAATAAAATCAATATTTTATGAAAAAAGAGAAGAGGGTAAAATATAATCTAAGTTTTGAGATTTTTTTTTTTCGAAATAACAATATCTTTAAAAATTTAAATAACTTAACCAGGTTCAATATTAAAATTTAAATTTATCACAATTTTTTAAATATAGAAATATCCAAGAGTTCCATTACACTGTTTAACAAGAATGGGTATTACTCAATTATTCGGCACTTTATTTGAATATAATATTTTATCATATAATTTGAGACTTACACAATAAAAACGTTATAGTTTTATACAAATAAGAAAAAGGGTAAAATGAAAATGGGGAGTCGTGTGCGGTGTGGCAGACATGCATTACACTAGAGACAGACTCATGACTATTGAATTTGAGTATTGACTCATAGTGGAACACATTTTAAAGCCTTCTCAAAGTTCAAAAAGCAAGTTGGTTCGGATGTGAAATAAAGCCACAATAAATATTTCTTTGTAAGCTACTACTAGTCTGCTACTGCTAGCCTCGGCTGACTAAAGTGTATATAAATGATTAAAATAAAGTGTAGATAAAATGAATGTATATATATATATAAAGTGTAGATAAAATTATTATAATTTAATTTTACATATATTAAAAGTATTTGATTTATTATAATCTGTAAATAAGAAAAAAAAGTTAATTTTTTTTATATTATTTATCAATTATTTAATTATTAGATTAAAAAAATAAAAAATTTTAAGTGAAAATTTTTAATTATAATAACACCAATAATTAAGTATTACGTAAACTAATCAATCCAATCCGTCACGCACCTGAGAAAGAGGAGAGAGAAAAAATTAAAAAAATTAATTTGGGTCCCACCACTTAAAAGAAATATGTAATACGATTGGCAAACAGTTTCGGTTCCCGTTTCATCACGGGAATCCGACGGTCACTATTTATTCCTTCAATTGTCTGATCTTCAAACACGTTTCTGCTGACTGTTCATGTGGAAGCATCATAATTTCCGTCACCAACTTCGGGCCCCACGAATCAGGAAAATTACAATTCGCCGGGGGCCCACTAACCCCTACCTGCTTCCTCAAGCCCACGTTTTTGTGGGACCTAGCTCGTTGAAGCGAATGAGGAATGAAGGAGCTGAATTTCAGGACCCCCAGCAGCTGGTTGGGTTGGTTGAAGTTGTTTGTTACTCGCTCCACTTTTCCATTGCAACTATACAATTTTTTTTTTGAAAATTATTAATCTTGTAAATCGAAAGATTTATTAGTTTGAAAATATTATGTGTAATTAATATAAAAAATGAAACTTTATATTTTCGTAATTATAATTTAATTTTTGAAAATGATAGTGAATGCGTCTTAACATTCCGTCACCGTGTGATCAGTTTGAATTCACCATCAAATAGAAATGAGTTTATATGGCAGCCACGGTTCTGTTGGAACACTAGCATCATAAGCGTTAATTACACGATGATGGTGGTGATTTTGACGGCTATGATTGAGAGGAATAGGGGGCACCGAAAAGTAAAGTAAAAAAGAGAAAAGATTTTGTACACTTTAACCAAAACCAAAAGAGCAAATTATCCTGAAATGACTATTCCACCCCTTTACAGCCGCATGAAGAAAACTATTTTAAATGGTTAGTTTAGTCAAACTGCTAATTTGGACAGTAGAGTTAGAACATGAAGTCATGGCGGTCATTTTCAAACTTTGTTAGAAATATTCAAAAACCTTTTCTTCACCCGCTTCAAGGAGCGTGTCTAACCTTCCCAACAATTATTATCCTATCCAAGCTTGCATCAGAGTTCACACCACGCACCATCGGCTTGATTTAAATTTTAGCGAGTCTTAATCATCAGAAATTAAATGAATACTTAAATTTAACCATTTCTATTTATAATTTTATACGTATATATAATCTCAAATCACATATTAATAACTCAATAACGATTTGATTTCTTCTAAAATTTAGATTCCACAATTAAAAATTATTGATAAAAATAAAAATTATCAAATAAAGTATTAAAATAACCTTTATAAATAAATCAAATAATAAGTAAAATTACCAAATCATAAATATAATATAAAATTATTATTTTTTGTATAAAATACCACAAATGTTTTGAGTGAGAAACATTAATTGAAAGGTAATTTTTTTTTGGTAAACACGTTTTATAAATTTAATTCTATTGGATAGTTCTCCGTCAGGTAATGTTCACGGTCAAACATAAGAAGAGCGTGCTTACACGCGCCAGATCCTAACGTAAAACATGGTCTCAGTAGGAAAAGAAAAGAAAAATGCAGAGAGGACGTGACAGTACGGGCAGTAGCAAGGTGACACGTAAACCCTACACGGGCAACGGGCAGCGCCAAACGCCGTCTTTGAACGCCACTGACGCCGTTTTATAACACAGAAGACACGAAAAGATAATCATTTTGTTACTCCGAACCTCAGCTGCGTCGCACTGACGCAGGTTCGGAGAGAGGCTTGGATCTCACAAAGCCCTCACTCGAAAAAGCCAAGCCAGAACCGAAACCAAGAGAGAGAAAGGGAAAGAGGGTGAGTTCCAGAGAGATAAAGATAGTGAGTTCTAGAGAGAGAAAGATGGGCCAGATCGTGAAGAGGAAGAAGAAAGGGAGGCCGTCGAAGGCGGATCTGGCTCGGCGACAGATATCTCCGTCACCGGTGCCGGAATCGGAGGTGCGACGGAGTGTCAGGCGCCGAAATGTGCGGTACGACATAGACTACTACGAAGATTACTTCGACGAAGAGGACGAAGACGAGGAGGAGGAGAAGAGGAGAGAGAAGAAGCTAAAGCTGGTGTTGAAACTGAATCAGAGGAGTGAGTCAGCAGAGAGGGATCGGAGCAGGTCTCGGTCGTATGCACGTGGGGAACACGCGTCGGAGGAGGAGGAGGAAGAAGGAGAAGAGGAAGATAAGCCATTGAAGAAGAGAAAAATAAACGGTGTTGATGTGAGTGAAAGTGAAGAAGATGATAATAATTATGATGAAGAGGTACGTAAAAATGTATCAACTCACAGCTCTGCTGAAATCTTGGAGACTTCTGTGGTGGTCGAGACTTCAATATTGCTTGTTAGTGGGAATTTTGAGGGATTATATAACGGTCGGGTCAACTGTCAAAAACTAACAATAGAATCTGATCACACGCTCTCTACTTTCTCTCACTCACTCACTCACCCTTTGTGTCTTTCTCTCTCTACCCAACTCTATTTGTCTATCTATATCTATATTTCTTTTACGCACTGTCTCTCTCTATGTTTGTGTACTTGCGTATTGTCTGCTTTAACTGTCATTGTCTGCCTCTGTCTTTGTCTTTCTCTTACACACGCAGTTGTAGGTTTGGTTTGGTGAGTGCACAATATGTATATTTATTTGTGTTTTACGGGTTTTAACAGGAGAGGGGGAGAACACTGCAGCCAAAACCGCAGGACTCGCTTCCAGGTTTGCTCTGTTTTTGTAAATATTATCTGCCTTCTGTCGGAGATTTTGAGTTTTAGATTGTTAATTTGATGTGGGTTTGTTGAATTTCTGCTCATTGTTTGATCAGGGACGCCAGTAAATCATTCATCCGTGGTTCCATTGCCTGATAAGAAGTCATTGGAGTTGATTCTAGACAAATTGCAAAAGTGTGTGGCCTATACTGTTTCTTTCTATATTTCTGTCGCTGGTGATTGTTGTGGCGCTTATGGTTGTTTTTGTTGAATTTATGGCAGGAAGGATACTTATGGTGTGTATGCAGAACCGGTTGATCCTGAGGAGGTGCGTGGAATTTGCTTTTTGAAATGTCTGTTTGCTTTTGGAAGGCATAAATTATCATCAAAGATTGAGGTAGTGATTGTTTTTGTAGCTCCCGGATTATCATGATGTTATACAGCATCCAATGGACTTTGCCACGGTGAGGAAGAAGCTGGCGAGTGGATCATATTCTACCTTGGACCAATTCGAGGTTAGTATTTATGCTCGGCTGTTTTTTGATTCAAAGAGCTGTTTCCTTGCTTGGGATATGGGTTTCCGCTGTGGAATTTTGGGAATGCTGGGACAGTCTTGTTTCTGTTTTGGTTTATGAGATCAAGGCTCCGTCGGAGGGAGGGGTTTTTTTTTTTTTTTAAAAAAAATTTCTGTCTGTACCAGTGCCTCTGCCTATGCAATCAATGAATTGGAGTCACGTGTTANGGAATGCTGGGACAGTCTTGTTTCTGTTTTGGTTTATGAGATCAAGGCTCCGTCGGAGGGAGGGGTTTTTTTTTTTTTTAAAAAAAATTTCTGTCTGTACCAGTGCCTCTGCCTATGCAATCAATGAATTGGAGTCACGTGTTATCACTCACTCTACTGGTGCCCAACCAGCTGGGGAATGTCAACCTGGTGCTATGTTAAAAATTGGACAACATTTTGGTCATTGTAATCTTGGAGCCTCGTCCTTTGCTTATGTTATAGTGACAATATCTAATTAAAGTTCTTTAGTCCGTGCCTAGACTGTCCCTACAGTTCTTTATGCTTTACCACGTATGCTGAACTTGTTAAGAAGCAAACCATCTGCTGACAGAAGAGAATGGTAGAAATGGAGGGAAGGGCTAAACCGTTTGTCTAGCTATGGAGATAGCACGGAAAAATAAGAGAGGAAGAAATAAATATCATATAAGAATGCCTCTAGTACGTGATTAAGTTGAGGTTATTTCATCAGGTTCCAAGTATAAGGGGGATCGGTCTTATATGTACTATAATTTGAAGGTTGTATTTGCTCTTCCTGTTCAATGTAATAGGCCGGTTTGAGGAATCTTTAAAAATAGATGTTTAGCTGTCTGATGGCTGTATGTTGCAAATGATCGAAGTTTTCTTCTTTTGGTATAAAAAGTAGGAACTTGTTAGTGAAGAGCAGTGCATGCTTGCAGGACTTCGGGTCCTTGGTGTTTACATTTAATTGAGTGGGAGAGCATCCTTGCCTCACAGGTGGTTGGGTTTTATTACTGACTTAGTTCAATGAAGAGGTCCTATAAAATTGGGTTACCAACAAAGTCATTGAGAAAAACATGCATTCTAGCCTTTCGGGTTCATTTTCACATGGTCTTGTTCATGTTACATTCATCATTGTTGCATCTTCCCTTTTCATTATGTTTTAAAAATTTTGTAGCATTTTGACGAATTACATGGTTGTGAATATTTGTCTGTGTATGAGAATTTTCTCTGCTACTGTGTGTATTTTGTTTGTTTTAGATGGGATAGGTAAAAAATTAGTAATTAGAAGCTGGGCCAAAAAAATTATTGATATCAAAGGGGTTATTTAGAACACATGTCTGAATGATGGTTGTCCATGGAGGGGCACCTGGAAGTTCCCTTGCTTCCTCATCCCCAAGTTGAGCGGTATTGAACTTCATCTGGATAATGCTGACCAGATTTGTTTTGTAATTCATCTAAGCCAAATCCTGTCATCTTCTTGTCTGAAAATAGCAATGCCTACTTGCTGATAAATTGGAATAGTTTTTTTCTTGATCATTTCTCAGCAACATTACCTGGTTAGAAATTCTGCTCAATTTTCAGGTGGAGCTTGATTTCTAGATTATTTGTTATACTTTTACCTTGTAAGATTGATCTCTCTGTGAAATTATGAGAAATACCATGAGGGTGGGTGGGGGCACCTTGCTTTACCAAATTACTTTATGAACTACATACGTGTCCACACTATAAAACGCATGCATTTGACATTGTCAATTCTAGGTATTGATAATTCCTTTCATTTTATTTGTGTTTATGGTTACATTATGTGCCATTTCTTTGTTAGAAATGTCTTCTTATTTTGTTTCTTCCCTTTATTCTCTCAATATGTTTTGGTTTGTAAAGCTGGTTTTCTGTAATGCAGAGTGATGTTTTTCTATTATGCTCAAATGCAATGCAATACAATGCGCCTGACACCGTATACCATAAACAGGTATAAACTCTCTCCGTCTTGTTTAATTCTTGTACTTACCTATTTGTTTTGAATATTATTAATCCAATTATCCAATCGTTTTGCAAAGGCACGTGCCATTCAAGAGCTGGCTCGGAAAAAATTCCATAGGTTGAGGATTGGCATAGAACGCTCTGAGAAAGAGCTCAAGCCAGAGAAGGAGCACAAACCAGAGAAGGAGCTTAAGTTGGAGAAAGATGTTAGGTCAGAGCAAAGAGGAAAACCTAACCTTTTGACAAAGAAACAAGCAAAGAAACCTTTTGGTCGGCCCATGCAGGAACCTGTTGGCTCTGACTTTTCCTCAGGTGCCACTCTTGCCACTACCGGAGATATTCAAAATGGCTCCATTGCAGTCCAAGCTGGTGGTTGTGAGAGGCCAAGCAATACTGAAGGGCTTGTAGAGGGTAATTCTTCCATGGTTGATAATAACTTAGAGAAGGTGGAAGAACTATCATCAGGTATGATAATTGAGAGTTCTATTTAGTATATGATCATTTGGAATTTCAGATATAGATCTTTAATAGCACATCGAAGGCGACATAGGTTTTGTAATTTTTTCTTTTGTAAGGGGGAAATCTCCATCACATGCCAAGAACTAGGTTTTCAAAGTTGTTTTCCAAGTTTTGTGGAGCCAAAGCATTGTTGGAGCTGATGTTATTGTTTTCTTAGGTCAGAATGGTATTGCGTACGGTGTTCTAACATCTCATCATTGTGTAGTTTTTTTCTAATTGCTATGGTGTTTCAGGGAAGGGTCTCCTATCTAAATTGGGGAGGAAGCCAACTGTGCTTGATGAGAACCGTCGTGCAACTTACAACATATCCAATCAACCTGTGGTCAGATCAGAGTCAATATTTACAACCTTTGAGGGTGAAATCAAGCAGCTGGTTGCTGTATGTGACTGAACTAAATAGTAACCTCTTTTCTTCAGTACTACTTGTCTGTACTCTGCAATTAATTTGTTTTGTTTACTTGAATCAGGTTGGCCTTCATGCAGAATATTCCTATGCTAGGAGCTTGGCCCGTTTTGCTGCCACTCTTGGTCCTGTTGCTTGGAAAGTTGCCTCTCAGAGGATTGAGCAAGCACTGCCCACAGGATATAAGTTTGGTCGTGGATGGGTTGGCGAATATGAGCCACTTCCAACCCCAGTATTAATGCTTGAGAGTCGTTCACAGAAAGAATCTGCTCTGTTTAAAGAGTTCCAGTCTACTGCTGATGTGCGAAAAGATGATATTGGTTTTAAGACCCCTGTTCCTACTAAGGTTACTGTTAGCCGGCCTGTGTCAGAAGGGAATTCATCTTTGTTTCGTCCTCCTAATGGGTCCATCTCAGAAGGAAAGGCCTCACTGTTTGCTTCTTCTGGAACAAAATCCCGTACCCCTGTTAATTTTGTTAACCAACAACAAAATCCATTTTCTAGGACTTTTGCTGAGCCTGAGAATAAGGTACCAAAACAAGTTGAATTGAATTTACCACCCTCAGCAAGCCAGAGTAACGGTGATCTTGTTCCTGGAAAGCAGCTTGCAAACAAGATAGAGGTTGCAGCTTCTAGGTCAAGTGAAATGGTGTCCAGGAACATGAATCTCTTGCAGTCTTTACCTCCAAAGCAGCCAAATAACAATGGAGTTGGTGGTGGAGGGTTGCCCAATGGAAAAGTGACTAGTAATAGTGGAAATACAAGAGTGCTTAGTCCGTCATCCGATAATGTTCCTAATCAGATGGCCAGGGCAGCATCATACTTTCCCCATGGACAGGAGCAGGGCCTTAGTGATCCCGTTCATTTGATGAAGATTTTAAATGAGAAGGGTCAAAAGCAGCAGAATTCTTCAAATCAATCCCCTACTAATACTCCACCAGTGATTCCATCAGTTCCATCTGTTAGAAGAGATGATTCAAGCAATGCTGCGGTAACCGCTGCCCGTGCCTGGATGTCCATAGGGGCTGGAGGATTTAAACAAGTAACCGAAAATTCCAGCTCACCCAGAAATCATATTTCTGCGGAGTCATTGTACAACCCATCTCGAGAATTCCAGACTCAAATTGCACGTGTTCGGGGTGAATTTCCACTTTCTGTAGGTATGCAGTTTCCCCTAGAGAAGAACAGTTTTCCACCTCAGGCATTTGTGCCGCAACATGTTCGTCCAGTAAATGAAGCACAGTTCCAAAATAGGCCCATGATTTTCCCTCAGTTAGTAACAACTGATTTGTCTAGGTTCCAGGTGCAGCCCCCTTGGCGAGGCCTTAGTCCACATACCCAGCCAAGGCAGAAACAGGACGTGCTTCCTCCTGACTTGAATATTGGTTTCCAGTCTCCAGGATCTCCCGTGAAACAGTCTTCAAATGTGATGGTTGACTCGCAGCAACCAGATCTGGCTTTGCAGCTCTGAGTATGGATTGTTTTTGAGGAATTGGAGAATCAGGGAAGAAGTCAAATGGTAATTTTGGCTGCAATGTTAATTTCTTGCCTCATATTGCCTTAAATGCATGAGATGTGAGAATGACACTTCTTCTTCGACGTGATGTAGAAATGGCCTGGCCTCCTTCTGAACTCAAAAGTAAAATTTTAGTTGGAGTCTTGGCTGAAATTAATTGTTGGAGATGTCTGATTGCGACCTTGACTTAGGCTGTTTTTGGATGTTGGAGAAGATAGAATCATCTGGGGGGAGTGGGGGAGGATAATTTTTGAATGGAGCTTTTTTCTGTCACCTTTTCCTAACTGGAATTACTGACTTGAAAAATGGAATGGCACTTTCATCTGTTGTATAATCCTTGCCGCTAAATTCTTGGAAGATTTCAGCGGAGCAGAGACTGTTTCGCGATGGTTACTTATTGATTAGCAGTTCCTAATTAGATGAATTACATGTAAAACCTAGTTGATGCCTTGTACATATGTTACAGGTTTACTAGAGTTATTGGTCAGATTGTAGTTGTATTTGATACCTTCTACATAGTTCCATTGATGATTCCACTTCTTCACTTAGTGCTGCTGCTTCCTCTTAAATGGGATTACTGTCTTCTTTGACATCTCTTGAATTTTTCAAATTGTTTTCTATTTCAAGCAAGAGAAAAAAAGAAAAGAAAAAATAATCCCAAATTCGACTGGATTAAGATGCTTAAATAATATTCTTCTGAGGTCTTAGTCCTGAAGCATGAAACCGTGATTTTTAAAGGATTGTCTGGAAATGCTGCATCAAATGTAAATAATCTTGGGCTTTCCTTGTCATGGGGTTCTAGTTAGATTAAATGATGACATTCTACTCTATTTAGTTAGATTTTGACATTCTTGCATCATTCATTCATTACAATCTTGTTAAGTTATTGATTCTGGTTAGATTAAATGATGAAATTCTGTTCTACTTAGTTAGATTTTGACATTCTTGCATCATTCATTCATTACAATCTTATTAAATTATTAGGTAGATTTTGACATTCTTGCATTATTCATTCATTACAATCTTAGGAAGTTATCGCATTGACAAAAATAAAAGTAATATATTACATATATAATCATTTTATACATTCTAGGTCATACAATTTGAGATGATGCCATATCTTGAGGTCATGTCTGCCGGTGTAAAAATTGATTACTTTTAAGGGTACGGACTATTTAGTAAAGTGGGGTTAGTTGAGGTGCGTGTAAAATGGTCCAGATATTTACATTCCAAAAAAAAAGAAAAAAAATTTGAGATAATTCAGTTAAATAAAATTAAAATAAATTTTAAGATAATAATTCATACAATAAGAATTTAACACATTAAGTGATGTTGTATAAATAATTTTATTATTAAAAAGATAATCTATACCTTTTTTTTTAACACCCATTAGATTTGATTGAAACAAGTAGATGGTTATGAATTAATATAAAAAAAAATTAATCAGAAATTTATAGTATAATAAGCAAACCTGAATAAAGATAGTACAGCCATACACAACTAACTTTGCGGGATCTGCTACATTTAAAATTTTACAATCAATCTACAGATTGCAATGTAGTTACCATCCTACAATCTACTTGAGAAAATTGTGTATCATTCAGGGCCATATAATTGAAACTACCATTTCTTTCTTTCAAAAAAGACAAGTCAATTCAATTCCATGACTTTTAACATTCACAGCTGATACACAACAGACATCAAAGTCTCCTATCTATCCTCTACCCAAAATCAACCTGTTTTGGATTACTTTAACGAATGATACATCAGAGAAACAGACACACAGGCAATATAATATTCTGTAGCTAATACCATCATTTCATTAATTAGTTACAGAAAACTAACGATCTGTACCCAAATTACTAGTATCTTTTTTGCTACCTTGGTGAGGAGCTTTGCTTTTAGGACTCATTTAAGCTGTCATCTCCTCCCCATCCTGCTTGAAAAGCTCGAAAATGAAATGGGAAAGCCTTGTTTTGGCTTACTTTTCGTGCCTTTCCCTTCGAATTTCTTCTGAGTATCGAGATAGCAGACATCTCCATTGCATACAAGTCGTTTGGGCTCAGATGATTCTGTGAAACAGCTGAAAATGTTTAAGAAACAAGCCATGGAAAATTAAATAAACATATAAATATACAAAACAACTACAATTAATATGGTGAAGGAAGCGTCAGAGAGATGTGTTCTGCAGACGATACTTATAATAGAAGAAGGCAGTTTAATTAGCTTGAGAAAAACATGTCAATGTTGGTAGGCTTTGACTATAGTATTGGTTTTAAACAATCAACAGACAAAGGCACACGCTTCAGTTCTACAAACCATACATTTTTTTATGCAAACAGTGATGACCAAAACTGGTCTTTTTTTGACTCAGTTTGTATGCATGTTCATATTCATAACAAATTAAACACAACCCACCTAATCTCAGTTGAAAAGTTCTTCATCAAAATTATCTAGACCTCGTTATCCTCACTTTTCATTATATTATTATTATTAGTGTCGTGGTAATAACGATTGTAATTACAATTATTCTTTTGCTTTGTCTTATATGAGCATCGTCAATCAAGGATCAAAATTGGGTTTAAGGGGACGTAATATTGATGGTAAATTAAACGTGTTTTTGCATGTGTTTCATATTTTGATATAAATATCATAAAGGTGTTTTTTTGTGGTTGTAAAGAAACACGTAAAATACTCGTCGAAGAAATACTTGATATTCTTCGATGAAAAGTTTTCGGTAAATGACTTTCTAGAAATTTTTTTTCCATATTTTTCATTGGGAAATCGTGAGAAATAATCCAAAATTAGAGGGTCTTTTTATTGCTAGTCAAGTCCCATTTTATTTATTTATTTTTTCTAATCATTTGCAGCCCAATTATCAGAATACCCCTCCACATATAATACCTAAATCTATCTTCCTATTTTTTAACACTTTCTAACTGATGGATAGTCTTCGGTTTACCAGACCGTTATCAGACAATTGTCGGAGTCACCAGATAGTCACTGAAAAGTCGTTAGACTCATCGGATAATCACCAAAAAGTATCTATCATCGTCGAACAATCATTAGACTCTTTGAACAATCATCGGATAGTCGTCGGACTCACCAGATAGTCATCAAAAAATCGTCAGACCATCAACGGGGTCGATATCAGATAGTCGATGGATGAGAGAGGAGAGAGAGGTATAATATAGAGGGATAATTATGAGGTTTAGTTAGAAAAATCATAGAAAACCTGGGGGTTGATTATTTTTTAAAAGATGCCTTAACTTTAGATCATTTCTTATAATTTCCCTTTTTTATTCAAATACTAAAATAATTATCAAGTTATTAGCATAAGGATAAATTATTTTAGATTATGCTAATTTTTTTAAACAAGTATTTTACAAAAAAAAAAAAAAGTTAAACATGTGTTTANAATTATTTTACAAAAAAAAAAAAAAAAAAAACATGTGTTTATAAAATGTTTTTACTATTTTAAAGTAATTCAAAGGCAACCTTATTAAACACACATGAGATAAAATGGCGAATGGTATGGAATTGGAAAATTGTAAGAAATGCCCCAAAATTAGGGGCTTATTTGAAAAATAACCAATCCTATGATTTTCTTTGATTTGCCTAACAAAACCTAGATGAATGATAATTATAACCATCCTATATAATACCTCCCTCCTCTCTCTCATTCGTCGACTGTTCAGCGACGGTCCTGCAACTATTCAGCGATAGTCCAGTGACTATCCTACAAGTTTGACGAATAATCTGAAAAATGTCTAGTAATGGTTCGACAATTGTCTGACATCTTCGGTGAATGTCTAACAACTGTCCGACAAGTTTAGCGCCGATCTGATGAGTCTAACAACGATCAAATGAGTCCGGTGCCTATCTGGCAACCGTTCGACTAGTTAAAAACTGTTTGTGACTTTCTGGTGTCTGTCCGATGATGGTTTGGTAAATCAAACAACTGTCTAACGACGGTCTAACGAGTCCAGTGATTGTCTGACAAATTTTTCTATGACTATTCAATGATTATCCAATGATTCTAACAATGGTCCGATGATTATGACCACTGTCTGATGACGGTCAAATTGGAAAGTGTTGGAGAAGGGGAAGATGAATTTATATATTATAGATTGAGGGGTATAATAATCATAAAGCTAGGAATGGGTAAATTCATCAAAAAGATCCTCGGGGTTAGTTATTTTTCAACTGACCCCTAGTTTTGGGTCATTTCCACAATTTCCCTATGAAATTTGTAAAAGTTGCTTCCGAGTTGACGAGTCTCGAAATTACCTGTGTTGTTGCTTTTTTTAACCTTAACAGTCAAACTGTAAAAAACTGAAAAGCTTTTTGCCAGATAGACTCTTATCAAATGGGAGCTAAGCAAAGAACCAGTTGCTTTTTTTAAACACAAAAGTCAAAAAAGTTTGAAACGATAAGAGTCCAACAACATGCAAATGAGAGCAAAGCTGTTCCCACGAGAGCTGTAAAAACTAAACCCGCCTTGTTATCTCAACCATTAATATTGCTCTCTTGAGATGTACCCGGCAACTACCTCACACATTCAGTTTTCAAGAGCCAATAGTTTCCTATAAACACCCATCAGAGAAGCAAAAACAAACAAAACAAACCAAATATCACAATACACAACAAAAGCCNCAAAAAAAAAAAAAACCTACAAAACCGAGATTGGCAACAGAGTCCCTAACAATTTCCATACAGAATCAGCAGCCAGCACTAGCATCTAATCAAGATCCACAGCATACAACTATTCAACGTTTGAGGACAAGACATCTTGCATTGTGCTAGGTGAAGTCAATGCCACAAACAACTGCAACCAAACAAGCCCAATGACTTCTCCTAAGTGACTTTGTTGTTATCTTTATTTTTTTAAAGAGAAAAAAAAAAAAAACGAACTCAAAGGAAAAATTCTTGTAATGCTCTTTTAGCCTTGTAAGCCTGCCTCGAGGACCCATTTCTACAGCATCAAAGTAAATAAATAATATATTTTTTTTTTTGAATTTTTTTCTTCAAACACTTTAGCTTTGGGTTTATTTTTTGTTTGTATCTAGGAGCGTACATATATGTATNAAAACAGAAGGAAAGACGCTGTTAGACAATAGCTGTAACGAACAGCTTGAAAATGGGTCCTCGGGACTGAACGTTAATGTTGGTGCTGAGTTTGGTAAACGAGGAATTCAGCCGAAGAAGGGGCCGTGGACGGCGGCGGAGGATGGGATACTAACGGAGTATGTGAGGAAATACGGTGAGGGCAACTGGAACGCGGTGCAGAGGAATACTGGGTTGGCACGATGTGGCAAGAGTTGCAGGCTTCGTTGGGTAAATCATTTGAGGCCTAACTTGAAGAAAGGCGCGTTCTCGCCTGAAGAGGAGAGGCTGATTGTTGAACTCCATGCACAGCTGGGCAACAAATGGGCTCGCATGGCTGCACAGGTAATAATTTTTTATTTTATTTTTCCAGAACAAACAAATAATAATATTTCGATTGCTTTCCAATCTTAATTTGAGTCCTCTCCTGTCCTGGTTGTTTTTGTTTTCAGGGTTGTCTCAGCCCCAGTTTTTATCGCTTTCCTTCTTGTGTTTTGTTTCCTAAATTCTGAAAACATTTATATTTCAACATTTAATTTCTTCTGTTTTAAGGACATGTTTTCACCTGGTTTATTTCGTGTTCGTCGGAAATCAACGAGGATGTTTTCAGAAAACAACTTCTGCTTCTGTTCTTTCTCCTAATTTGCAACCAAAAAGCCACATATAATCTCCATCAAAACAAATCATTTTATTCCACCAAGAGAGGATTGTTTCCGAAAGAATTTTTTTTTTAAGTCCTACGGAAACAACTTCTCTCTATCTCTTTTTTCACAAAGAAAAAAAAAATTGACTTTGTCTGACATTTGTGCTTTGTCTTTCTGATAGTTACCTGGAAGAACAGACAACGAAATCAAGAACTACTGGAACACAAGAGTAAAGAGACGCCATCGCCAAGGCCTTCCTCTTTATACTACCGAAATTAAGCCTCAACACAGGGATCAACAATCTCATCTTTCTTACCACTCTCAACCTACAACTCCCACCACACGAAATTCTTCATTTTCTTTTCGAGCCACCGCTACAACCCCCACCACTCCCACCGCTCAAGACCACCGCCATCCCCACTTCTCTCCTCCTAATTACAGCCGCAGCCCTACTCCACTCTCTCCAACCCCTCCACCTCTATCTTCTACCCTTCATTCCCCAACTTCCCCTACCACCCTCTCTCTCTTTGACTCCACAGCTGCTAATAATGTCAACAATAATACAAACTCCACTTTCCATTCCTCCAGAGCTTCATCTCTCCTTCAGAGCCCTCTTCGTCTTAAACGTTTTCCTTCTGATTCTATTCTTAACTCTTCAGTCACTAATACCAATATTAATAACGGCTTTGAAAATACCAATAACATTGGCTGCAACAGTTATCAAAGCAGCAGCAACAGCTTTTCGCTTCCCTTTTCTCCGTACTTGCGAAGCTCACCATCGTTGCCCCCTTTGAGTACTCGGACTAATACCAAGTTACCCCCGCTTCCTCCCTTTTCAACACTACCCGTCAACTTCAGTGCGCCAAACTCATCCTCCAATTGCCGAAACCCTGCTAAGAAAGATTGTAGTTCTACTAATGATTCGGTTTTTAGTTTGAAACCGGAGCTCCCTTCAAACCAGTTATTTTCTCAGAATGGAAACTCAGAGATGAATTTTGATAACGAGAAGTTGAGTGTGCCTAGCAGTGGAAGTGGGTTGTTGGAGGGTCTTTTAGAGGAGGCTCAGGCGATGGCTGGTAACTATGGTCAGAGTTCCAATAAGAGGCTCTGTTGTATGCGTTCAATGGAAGATCAGAAGTGTGAATTTAGTGAATTTAATCAGCGGAGTGATTCAAGTTCTTTGAATTTATCAGCAGGTAAAGATCTTATTTTTGCTTAACTTTCAAGTGGTTAATCATGCACATTTTACATGCTTTTGGGTGAACCAGATGCATCGATTTTGATTTTGTTTAGAGTTTGGTTTTTGATATTTTGGGACTCATCAATTTTCATTATTGTGCTTTAAATGTGTCTAAAATTCCGCAAAAGCAGAATAATGAACCATCTTTAACTAGAATCTTGTGTCTCTGTTGATTTGTGCATGCTTGAATTTATAGTACTGTCAAGCATCTAGTTCAGTGTATCAGAATATAATTAATTGTGCTTCAGTTTCATTTTCCGAGGTTGATCTTTAAAGAAGAAATTAGTGCTCGCTTGCGTCAACTCTCTATCCACTGCATTTTAAAATTTACCACAAACGGCATTAATAGAAAGTGTCGAGTGGATAATAATTTGGATCATGCAATGTGCTTCACTGATCAGGGGGYGGACTTTTCCTCTCCATTTGCATATTTATTTTGGCACGCAGTGAAGTTTCTTGGTCTTAATTTGTTAAGWAATGCTAATGGCAACAACGCTTGATTCTTTTGAATAGGACTGAAACCCAAAGARGAAACAGGRGGCCAACTCAACRACATGCATRGAGACTTGTCAAAGCTGCTCAATGTTATTCCTTCCATGCAAGTCCCTGAGTGGTATGGCGACAGTGGAGAAGCCTCCAATTGCCAATCTTCAGTTGTAACAGATGATAACATTGGCCTCGAGATGCAGCAAATAGCTTCACTGCTTCGTGGTGACCCTACAACAGGCAATCCTACAACAGGCAATGAGTGCTCCCGGCTCCTGCTCTTTTGACAACTTGCCTGGAATTTGCTGAGTACGGTTTACATTAAGAAGGAGGGAGCAAGAGAAAGAGGCAACCTAAGCTTACAAAACTACCGGGATTTTTCTAGAGAAGGAGCTTAAGTTGGAGAAGATGTTAAGGTCAGAGCAAAGAGCACAATTGAATTTTTTAAGAAAGATGCACAAGAAGAAACCTTTTGGTCGGCCCATACACGAAACATCTCCACGTTTCCTGAAAATTTATAGGAAGAGGTTTCCAGACAAATTTGATAGGAAACAAAAAGCATGTTTTACCGTCTTTTAAGTTGAAACTGGTGTCTCGGCTGATTTTGAAAGCAAATCCGCTTCACCTCGAAGCCGTGATAATTGGTAGGAGCTGACGGTTGAAAGTTTAAGTTTATCTCAAAAAAGTCGGAAGTCACAAATGAGATGGTATGACAATAGGAGCAGAGAAGAGAAGTAAATGTTTACATTGGAGATTGTGATTCAGATGAGAGGTGACTTAGGTTTTTTGGAAATTAATCAGTGTAATCCAAATTGAGGGGGTTTTTGAAAAATAACTAAGGTTCAGGATTCATTTGACTTAGGTTTCTTGGAAAGATGTTTAACATCAAATTGGAGCTTCGTACAAAGCTTGTCATAGTAGCAACTAACAATAACTTTGAGTTTATTATTTTTAGGTAAATGAAAAGTCATTTTGAGGTAGTATGTCGTGACAAAAGTTGTAAGTGGAGGATAAGAGCTATATCAGTTAGCAAAAGAACATCCATTCTTCCAGTTGAAAAGATATGATTAGTGRCACACGTGGGAGAAGAAACAACTCATTCCAAATTATAAGCAAGCATCCGTACCCTTCGTTGTATACTTCGTCAAACACAATTTTCAGAATTGTTGTAAGGTATATCGGCCAAAAGATATCATGTATGACGTACAAAAAGACTTGCACATTGATATTTCTTACAACAAGGTATAGTGGACGAGGGATTTGACCCTTAACCAACTACTTGATGATCTACTAGAGTCATATGACACACTACCTAGATAGTGTCATATATTAGAATTTGCTAACCTTGGATTGGTAACAAAAATAGAGACTGATTTTGAGAATCATTTTAAATACATTTCATCATGTTGAATGCTTTAAAGGTTAGGTTTCTAATAGCCATAAGACCAGTAATCACCGTAGATGGTACTTTCTTGAAGAGAAAATTACGAGGCATACTTTTCACAGCATCTTGGAAGGATGTGAGTGAACAGATTTTCCTACTGGTAATTTGAATTGGTGATTCGAAGAATGATGATTCATGAAAATGGTTTTTCATTGGCTTCACAAACATATTGGGCATGTCTAAGATCTTATTTTTGTATCGGATCACCATAAAAGCATTCAAAAAGGTATTTCAATCATCTTCCCTAATGCATTTCATGGTTTTTATGCTCAATATATAAGTGAAAATCTGAAGACGAGATTCAAGTTCGATGACAAACTCATTAAGGTCTTTAATATTGATATTTATTCATACCATGAATCAAAATTTGATATGCACTTTAGAAAAATTAAATCGATATCTCTATCTGGTGCTGAGTACCTTCGAACTGAAATTAGCTTTTACAAGTGGGCGCACACCCATTTTCTAGGAGACGTTACAATATAATGATCACAAATATAGCGGAGTCGATGAACATTAAGTTGAGACATACTTGCCTGTTACCGATCACACTACTTATTGAGTATTAACAGAAAACTCTTTACCAGTGGTTTACAGAGAGATGTGAGAAAGCAGTTGATCAAACACATGTTTTGTCAGAATGAGTCGAAGAACAATTAGAGAAGAGAATAAAACAATCCAGGGGAATGCGGGTAATGACTATAAATATGAACCTCGATGATGTATATTGATAGGTTCATTTTATGACATATTTTAATACCTTTTTGCTTGATATTTTACATGTTCTTGTGGCCTTCTAATGGAATTTATGTTGATATTGCAGAAATGAAGAGAATTCCCAGAGAATGCGTAATTTGAGTAAAAAACAGAGAAAAGCAGAAGAAAAGAGCACATTGCAAGTCAGCGGCTGAGCGCTGCGGCGCTGAGAAGATCATCGACCGTCGAGGCGGATTTGAAGGGTGCTAAGGCGCTCGTGCGACTTCAACACAAGGCAAATTCCAGAGAGCTCACTGCGGCGGTGGACATCGAGCGTCGAGGCGCTCGTGCGGCGATAATTCACGTGTTTTTCTAGAGAGCTGAGCGCCTCGGCGCTGGGTTAGTGACCGCCGCAGTGCTGCCATGATTTCATGTCAGCGAACTTAATTAATTTTAGGGCAAAAGATGATTTTGTCCCTCTTTTAAGTGAGTCTAGGGTTTCATATAAAAGAAAACTTTAGATTTTTAGCCGTCAGACAGTCAGAGACAGTTGGAGAGTAAGGAGTTAGAGCATTCAGAGCCAGAGAAGAGAGCAACCTTGGAGATCCTCTGCCCAGAGCTTGATGGAATTCTTCATGG
>JANLJB010000048.1:20251-35513 GCA_026212285.1 Bursera cuneata
TTAAGAATAATAGGATCAATTGAGTTAATGAGTCTAGCGAAATAAAGTGTTCTTTCAATCACGCTTGTCTCTCTGATTATTTATCTGATTTTAATTGCTTTCATAATTTAGTTAATTTCCTTTAGTCTTAATCCCCATTGCATCTTAGAAACTAGGATTTAAAAGTAATAAATTAGGTATTAATCTAATAATCATAACCCAGTCCCTGAGGATTCGACCCTTATTTCCATTATATTATTCGATACATTTAGGGGATAAGTAAGGTTTATTTTGGGTGATCGTTCTGGTCACGCCATATATGATGGTGGTATTAGCAAGATTGCTTATATAAATGGACAAATATGCTCATACAAAATGTTAGATGTCGATCAACTACCATATCCTCATACAATAGCAGTATGCTAACATCATCGAGTGAACAATTTTCATCATTTCTGTAACCCGCTGTACACCATAAACCGATGGCTATATTCATATGTAATGTCTGTTATGTCTATTGGTCATCATTCAAAGTGGGTGATTCTTGATGATGTTAGATCATGCATTGTCCTCCTGCCCACATAACGGATGCAAAGTGGTTGACGTTGAACAAGACGTATCCCATTCGCAAGTGAGACACCTATTGATATCTTAGTATATGCCCTAAAAACCATTTGTGTTGTCGGTTTAAGGGCCTTTTATCTTGTATTTGTAACTTCTATCAATAAAAGTATGTATTTAAATAAAGTATATATGTATTGTCCAAATAATTTATTTCATCAGTAAATCAAATTATTAGATTGTTCGCTACTGAAGTGATATTAACTGGGCAGCAATATCGTATAGTAGGCATACTGAATGCCTCTGATGAATAACATAGGATGATATTAATACGGGTGATGTTGAAACTCGTATTACTAGGGCATTAGTATGGATTAATGGTTAGTAAAATATTTTTCAAATGTGATCAAATAGCGATAAATCACATAACAATTACATGTAGTCAATGATTTGGTTGTACTCATGTACGATGTAATCCTTTAACTTGAGACATCATGGTCAAACCTGATATGGATGCATATGATTCATATGGTGTATAAATACGAGACTAATCGTGTCATGTATGATAAAGCCAAATTGGTTATATGTTGTTCACATATAGATATAATTGATTATTAAGAAGGGATTTGTTGACTCGAATAATCGGATTGTGAGTATCCGCTAACATCATCTAAATCTAAGTTCCTGTACAAAACATTGATACATGTCAGAAACAGAAATCTTTGGCCAGAGTATATTACAAGTCATATGAAGGATAGTTCGTGCTAACAAATTTCAGACATATTAATCGACGATTCAAAAAAATATCGAGATTAGGGTTTTGATGGATTATGAGCCCGTACTCAATTAGGATATGACAACAAATAGAACTTACCTACATGGAATGTATAATGAAATAGAGGTTCAATGGAATATATATTTTCACCATGGTTTAGAGACTATGACACATTGCTAGATGTTTACCATAGCAGTTGAGTCTCTGGATATTTTTTGGATGAATCTGATATTAACTCACTGGCTAATCCATGGTGAACCTATAAAGTCACACTAATAACTTAGTGTTACTAGAGCGAAGAGGAGAGAGAAAAGATTATCTAGAAGAAGGGTAGCACCTTTTAAGAGTAACATGGGAATTCTATATAAAATTGTTAAATGGATTAAATTATAGCATATTAAATGTTAATATGCTAAATAATTAAATCATGGATGCCATGGTAATGTTTTAAATGTTAAGGTGTTAAGATAAAAATGACTTGGGTTAAAAATGATATTTTTAAATGTTAAGATGTGAAAATCATAAACTATTATAGTATATATGGCATTTGAATAATTTCATATTATTCAAAGGATCACATTGCTATTTATTTGTGGAAACATTTAAATGGGTTAGTTTGCAAGGGTAACCAAGCCAATGTGATAATTAAATTTATGCCCATTCTATATAAGTCAAAAATTCATGACAAAAGTGATAGAATTCTTTCATTTAACAAAAAACACTTCTCTCTCAAGCTTTCTCTCTTTAATATACATTTGGAGGTGCAATTTTGTAGAGGTTTTTCACTTGAAGGACTACAAACCATTGACATCAAGCTTTGGAGAAGGTATAATGTATGTTTTGTGCATTATCATGTATGTTATGTGTATTTCATCCTTGATTTTACTTACACGATATACGTAGGAAGCATTCATGATGTCAGAGAATATGATGTAATCACTTGACATGTCAAAACCCAGTTCTATTAGACATTCCTAGTAGATCGACACCATCATAAATAGCTACGTTTGGACCACCATGTAACAGTTTTGATTCTTATTTTATTATTGTTGTTTGTTATTGTGAACTACAAATTTATAATACATTGTATTAGACATTTGTAGTACAATATGAATTTGTATATGTGATGTTTTGTTCATGTTTATGTTTTGATAACATTCGTAGTATTTGTGATAAGAAATATATTAGTATGGTAACCAATAAAGAGCAAATATTATTAATAATAATGAATGAAACATGGTTGCTATTTACAAAATAATAGCAACTACATAATGGACAATCTGTTGGTGCCTCCAAACATTCGAAATCGTTCGGTTGACTCGCAGGTGCTTCTCTATCAGGCTTTGCTATATTATAACCTAAACCATAGCTCGATCTCCATCTTCCTCTTAAGCTTATGTGGAAGCTTAGTCGCTAGATTGGCTAGTGACATATCAAGAATGAGATGATAGATAAATGTTGCTACATATATCGCACAAGCTATTAAATTCACCTAAGATCATCAATTAGGGTTAATTTGCAACATGAATTAACGTTGAAATACTCATAAAACTCCAAGCTTGTAGTGGTTGATGCTTCCAAAGCCAAAGGTGATTAAATTTAATTTTTCTTCCTCCAAACTTCTCCTTTAATGGCTAAGAAAACCTTGGTTCCAATGGATGCCACTTGAATTGCTAGAATCCTTTCAAAATTTAGAAGAAAATTTGACTTAGAGAGAGCAAGAAGAATTTTCGAAAATGAGAGCTAGAGAGAAGAGAGAATTTTGTAATTTTTCTTTCAAGAAGAAAAGACAAGAGTGGTAGTTGGGTTAAGTTTATTCCATGAGTTTTTACTTTTGTAATGCATGAAAAATATCCAATAAACCTTCGCATTTTTATGGCTTAATTATCAAGTCCTTAATTATAATAAATAATGTTTAATAGGCTTGGCCCAATTGACTTACAACAAGTCCAATTAAATTTGTAAAACAGATCCAATCCAATAATTAAGTTAAGTTTAAAAACTAGTTTAAATAATCCAATTATAAAAATAGTCTTTTTGGCCTCTTGAACACATTTGTAATTTCATATCCAATTTGAATTAATTAAGCCTATGTCCAATATGTATAAAACACCCGATGACAAAGCAAAAACTGTCCAGAATTTTGGCACCTAATGTCTTTGGAATTTTGGCATCCCAACATAAATCAAATCATGCACATTTTGCATGCTTTTGAGAACCAGATGCATTGATTTTGATTTGTTTAGAGTTTGATTTTTGGTATTTTGAAACGCATCAATTTTCATTATTGTGCATTAAACGTGGTTAAAATTCCAGAAAAGCAGAAAAATAAGCCATATTCAACTAGAATCTTGTGTGTCTCTCGATTCGTGCATGCTTGAATTAATAGCATTGTCTAACATCAGATTCACTGCATCAGAATATAATTAATTGTGCTTCAGTTTCATTTTCTGAGGTTAAACTTAATGAAGAAATTAATGCTCACTTTCCATCAACTCTCTATCCACTCCATGTTTAAAATTTACCACAAACGACATTAATAGAAAGTTTAGAGTGGATAATAAGTTGGTTCATGCAATATGCTTTACTGATCATGGGGCCGACTTTTCCTCTCCATTTGTATATTTATTTTAGCATAAATTGAAGTTTCTTGGTCTTTGTTAAAAAACAATAAAAACAACAATTTTTTATTCCTTTGAATAGGATTGAGACCCAAAGAAGAAACAGGAGGCCAACTTAACAAAATGCATGAAGACATGTCAAAACTGCTCAATGTTATTCCTTCCTTGCAAGTGCCTGAGTGGTATGGCTACAGTGAAGCTATTTTCTGCATCTCGAGGCCAATACTATCATCTATTACAACTGAAGATTGGCAATTGGAGTAAACTTGGATGGAATTTGCTGTGTAATGTTTAAATTAACATGCTTTGAAGGAGGGAGCTAGAGAAAGTGGAAACACAAGCTTAGAAAGCTACCAAGATTTTTCTAGAGAAGGAGCTTAAGTTGGAGAAAGATGTTAGGTTAGAGCGAAGAGCAAAATCTAACTTTTTGACAAAGAAACAAAAGAAGAAACCTTTTGGTCAATCCATATAGGAAACTTCTCTACGTTTCTGGACAAATTTGATAGGAAACGAAAAGCTTGTTTTCCTGTCTTTTAAGTTGAAACTGATGTCTCGTCTGAGTTTAAAAGGTTAATCAGCCTCACCTTGAAGTCGTGATAGTTGGTAGGAAGTGTGGTGTTGCAAGTTTATGATAGCTTTATCATAAAAAAGTCAGAACTCACAAATGAGATGGTATGACAAAGGCAACATAGAAGAAAAGTAATGGTTTATATTGGAGACTATCTCTGGTAACCCGAAAATTTGTAATAGTGAAATTTTTGAATAGCACCCAGAAAATTTTTCGCACATGTATTTATGACTTGTATATGTGTTGTTATATACGGATATATGTGTATGGGAGTATATGTACAAACTTTTCTGAAAATGGGACTAAAATATAATTAAAAGTAAGTATATATATATATATATATATATATATAGGTATATAATTGATTCATGTTTGATGGTTGTGTTGCTAAAAAAGGGGATGTATATGTATTGATGTATGTGTATAAATATATACGGGAGTGTTTGTGCGAAGAAGTAGATTCAAGTTGGATGAATTTGAAAACTGGATCAGGCGAATTACGTCGTGGCGTAGAAGGATTATACTGCAGCATCAAAAAGGGAAATTGGGCATAGAGATAGGCAAATTACGCTGCGGCGTAGAAGGATTATGCTGCGGCATCGTCAGACAGAAACTCTGTATTGTGGCTTAAACAGAATTACGCTGCGGCATGGTAAGACAGAAACTCTATGCCGCGATGTAAATGGAATTACGCTGCAGTGCGGTAAGATAGAATTTCTGCTTCGCAGCGTAAATGGAATTACAGCTCGGTGCAGATACAGGAATTTAAGGAATTAAAGATTTCAAAAATATCGAGCATGTCCCAATTCCAATATTTTCATAAGAACACGACCCTTCTTTTATTTTTACACAAAATAGAGCACAGGAAGGAGAAAAGAGAAGGAAGAGAGAGAAAGAGGAGAGAGAAAGCTTCAGGTCTTCACAAATCATCAACTCAAGGTAGGGAATCCACTTCTATTCATCTCTATGTCATTTTAATCGGTGAAATTAATGAATGTGAGATCAGGGCTTGGTGGAAATTGAGTAAAATGAGTTGGGCTTTTCGTAGATTGGTTGTGGTTTTGTTAAATTGAAAGTTGTACGTGCATATTGTGTGAGTGAAATAGGAAATTAGAAATTTGGTGTGTATATGATTTGCATGTTACATGAAGGGTGAGATTTCCATAAATGGATCGTGGGTTTTGCTTGTTAGACACCTATAAGTGGATTAGGCACTCTGATTATGTTTACGTGCTAGGTTTGTTGTAGATTTATCATTATGGGCATAGATTTGTGTATTTGCGAAGTAGAGTAAGAAATGGTTATATGGTATGGATGAGTGGATAATGAGGAAATGGACATAAGGTAATGGTATTTGGAAGATATAAGGGGTCTATTGTGTTTTTAAGGTAAAATTGTTGTGGTTACGAAAATGTGAGAAATTGTGATATGTTGGGTGTTAGGACTTGGGTGGGCCTACGGTGAGCGTGGGATCCAAGGGAAAACATATTTGTTTTTGTGTTGGGTGTTAGGCCTTGAATGGGCCTACGGTGATCGTGGGATTTAAGGGGAAACTTATATGATTCGTATTGAGTGTTAGGCCTTAGATGGGCCTGCGGTGACCGTGGGATCTAAGGGGAAACACTTTTGTTGAAATGATGTAATAGATTGAGAGAAAGGAATGGTTAATGATTATGAAAAATGATGTGATGCAATTTTACATATGCATTTAATTAAAATGTTATAGTTTTGAATATGTTGTGAGATTTCCTATTGGGCTATGTTGCTCACCCTTTCCTTCCACAAGTACCAGAGGTCAGGCATCGGGTGAGGATGTCTTGAAGCTCACTTAGAGACTTCCGAGAAATTTAGAAATGAACCATTACATGCATTATGTATTTTGAAATATTACGTTAAAGATTTTTGAGTATTTGTATAACAATGTATGTTCTACTTATAAATTATGGATTACATGATTTTCATTTGATTTCATCTCATTTACATAGTTGACCTCCAGGATTCCTATATAAGAGATTCCGGGACACCACACTATCATTCAGTTGAGAGGTGGCTTTTCGTTTCTATACAGCTACGATTTTTTGATAACGTGTTTTGTATCAAAGTAATGCTGTATATACAAAGTCTGTATCACAATTTGTTACAAAAAGTTTGTACGGCATCAAGTGAGTAGTAGGGTGAATATATTAATATTTATTATTTTGAGTTTCATGTATTTATCTTACCACTCACTTGATATCACATCAACTTTGTGTACAAAGTTGGGATACAAAATTTGTAGACATAGTATTTCTCTTATACAAAACATGTTACAAAAAAAGGAGAGCGGCGTAGAAACTAAAAGGATTTTCGTATGACTGATATATTCACCTTATCATTCACTTGATGCCAAATCAACTATTTATGCAAAATTGGGATACAAACTTTGTGTACATAGCATTACTTTTTGTATAAAATAGGAATTTTTATATTTTGATTTCTTTGAAAGTTCGTGAAAAATGGGAGAAAATTTAATAAACCCCATGATATTTGGCATAATTAAACTATATCTATGACTTTTCAAAAATATATAGTGACAACCTTACCATAAACGTAAAATTTGAATCATTTATAATTAATCAGATGTAATCATTTTTAAGTTTGACTTGTCAATATTAATTAAACTAATAAAAAAATTAAACACACACACATACACACACACGCATATAGACAGATTCATGAGACATAAATTTAAACACAAATTTATATACAAATTGTAAACTATTAGATAATATTAAAATCGATTGTTCAAATTACTCATGAGCTTCCAAACTTTTAATGTAATATTCTATCTCATACAATTTCTCTCTAAACATTAAATGTTTTGTCTCTTCTCTTGATTTTTTTTCATTTTATTTTTGTTTCCATCTCTTCTTTCAGCAAAAAAATATAGGAATAATAACATTTTAAAGCAAAACTCAAAATAATTTTTAACAAAAATAAAAAATAAAAATCAACATTCATAAATTAAACCGTAAAACAAATTTCAATAAAAAAATCAACAATCACAAATTATATTCTCTTATTTATAAATAATTTATAAAAATTATTTACATTTACAACCATTATGATTTATTTAAGAATTTTTATTTTTAACAAAAATAAAAATAAAAATCACAAATTAAATTTTTTAGTTTACAAATATATTATAAAAATTATTTGGGAATTTAATTTGTAATTCTATATTTTTTGTTTAAAGAAAAGATGGAAATAAAAATGAGATGAAAACGAATTAGAACAAGAAACAAAACATTTAATGCTTAGAGAGAGATTGTATGAGAAAGAATATTACATTAAAAGTTTAGAGGCTAATGAGTAATCAGAACCATTGATTTTAATATCATCTAATGATTTACTATTTATATTTAAATGTGTGTCTTCTGACCCTCTCTCTCTCTCTCTATATATATATATAAGGTCAGGCTATTGGGATTTAATTTTTTAACTTAAGTTTAGATACCAACTATCCACCCTTCATCTATATTCAATCTAATGGTTAAGAAACAAGTTAAAAAATATTATACTATAATCACTCACACTCAATTACCCCTAACATTCAACTATCTTTCTACCTAGATGGAATCATCACAACTTTTTCTTCTTCGCCTACCATCGGTTATGCCCTTTGCCTATTGAAAAATTTTCTCCCTTTCATCAATTGCTAAAATATTCTTTACAGACCCAGATAAATAAATTTATAAGCTATTGTTTTGGCGTCTTTATCAGGAATGATTGTTTGAGTACTTCTATCTTGTCTTCTGCATATTGTCTTCTTCAATTTTTGTTTATTTGTTTGGAAGTTATTGTATTCTATAAATCCGTCCGGTGTACTTCTATCGGATCTTTACTTCTCTCATATCTGGATCCGAGATCTGGAATGTATTGTAAATTAACTTCAAAGGTGCTTAAATTTGGTGGTCGGTGTTCTGTAGCTTAGAAGCTAAAAAAGGGAGAAAAACAATTAAAGATAAAAAGAAAATAAAGAATACAATGTTGAATAAACTATTTCCTCTTTTAAGGGTGATGGGGTGCTAATTTCTCCAAACTCAGAATAATGAGAAAATAAACAACCATCACATAACTCAAGTTAACAAGCAGAGTAATATATCAGAGGGTTTATTTAGACAACAATGAGATCTGAATGGTCAACATCTAAATCTTACAATAGGAAGATTTACTGACATCTATGTGACTACTTCACTCTGGGGATGAAGAAATTTTACACGTTAATCTGTTAGGAAAACTCTTTTCTTTTATAAATTTAATTATTAAAATTTATTTATCTGGGTCTATAAATAATATTTCAGTAGTTGACGAAAGAGAGAAAAATTTCAATAGGTAGAAGGCCCATCTGATGGTAGGTGAAGAAGTCACTTTGATTCTATTTAAATAGAAAGAGAGTCGAATGTTAGATGTAATTGAGTGTGAGTGATTATAATGTTATATTTTTTAACTTTTTCCTTAACCATTATATTAAACATAAATGAAGAATAGATAGTTGCTGTCTAAAATTAAATTAAAAAATTAAGTCCCAATAGCTTGACCCATATATATATATATATATATAATGGTGGAAAGAGCTACTAAGTTGATATGAAAAAACTATTTTTTAACTTCTCTTTTTCACTCATAGATTATAGTAGATGATTGACTATCTAATAGTATGTAAATTAAGTAAAAAAAAATCAATAGCTGACCTATATATATATATATAAGATTATGCTATTGGGACTTAATTTTAGATACCAACTACTCATCCTTCATCTATAATACTCTCTTTCACATCAAACTCAAATTAAACTCTCTTTCGACTTCTTCAGTGCAATTAACAAAACCAAGTCATCTCCTCCACTGCTTTAGTTGTTGACGAACCAATGAATGCATGATCAAGTCACTGTATACTTTTCTCTTAAAATCTGCAAAAGCCACAATATTCGAAACGAAACTCAATTCAGCGAGTGTGGTAGTTGTTGCGGTTGCAGTGAAATCATAAATGACAATGATGACACCAATTGTGAAGACACACATTTAACATAGACAGATACAAGGGCATTCAGCACAGAAGTAAAAGTCTCATTTCTGATTTTACCATTGCCCAATGCATTTGCATACATTAGTATTGATCATCTGTAACTAGTGCCAAGGCACTAGAAAAACTCGTAAATGTAAAATTATTCGGCTTGAAATCATTAAATTACTGAGATGTTTATATATAAAAAAAGAAAAACTCTCCCTATCTTAGAAAGAGAGTTATCGACATGATACTTGAAACCTTAGTTTCTAATTCTAACCCACCAAGAATCAATTCCTGCGAATTGAGTTTTCTTTTGAATGTTACCTTCACCGCAACCACAACAACTGCCGCACTCGTCGAATTGAGTTTTATTTGAATATTGTGGCTTTTACAGATTTTAAGAGATAAGGATACGGTGACTAAACGGTGCATTCACTAGTTTTTCGGTGATTAAAGCAGTTCAAGAGACAACTTGTTTTTGTTAATTGCAATGAAGAAGTTGAATGAGAGTTTAACTTGGGTTTGACGTGAGCAAGAATTTAATAGAAATAATTAGGTATAATTGATATCTATTGTTATTATTTTTAAGTTTCTATTAATCATTGGATCAAATATAGATGAAAGGTGGGTAGTTGATGCCTAAAATTAAGTCTTAATAGCCTAACTCATATATATATATATATATATATATATATATATGTAATTAAAGATAAAATAAATAAGTTATCACCATGTTTTCTCTTTGTTTTTCTTTTCTAATCCTATCTTCATCTCTTTCTTTTCTCTATCCAGAGGCCCACCTAAACTATCATCAACACTACTATCTTTTTTTTTTTTTCTAATCCATCTTCATTTTTTTTCTACACGTACCCACCTATCATCCACACCACAATGCCTCAATATTTTTTTTGTTTAATTCTATTATCATTTCTTTCTCATCTTTTTCTACACCCACGAACCATCAACACTGTCATCCCTTAATTTAGACCAAATTAAAATATGCTTAACAATTGATTATTCTGTCATTTCATCATTATAGGGATTTCATAATCACTAACATCATAGTTGTTACACCACCACCACCACCATCGTAACCGTTGTTTCATCATACCACCAGTATCAATGTTGTTGCATCACCACCATCAAAACCCATTGTAGCATCACCACTATTGGTAATGGCTACTGTTACATCACCACCACCACCACCAACTTCGCTCCAGTACCCCCGTTGTTGCATCACCACAATAACATACCACCACAGTGCATCACCTCTATCAATAAAGCAATATCAGTAGGCCACTAAAAAATTTGATACAATCACTTGATAGACGTTCAACTACTCCAATAACATTTGGGTTATTTCCCATATAGCTTCTTTCGCTGGTAAGTGTTTCCACTGGATAAGGCTTTCTTCCACAAACTTATCACCATGTTTGACCCAACGAGTGTCCAAGATGTGCTGGGGTTCTAAAAGGAGAACACCTTCATCCATGGTTGGTGGTAGCTCCTGGGATGGCTCGGTCAATTCTCCTACATATTTCTTAAGTAGTGAGACATGGAAGGTAGGGTGGATGTGAGAGCCCATTGGTAGTTGCAGTTTGTATGCCACAGCTCCAATTTTCTACAAGATAGCGTAAGGCCTATGGAAACGTGCGACCAACTTCTGCTGGGCACGCTTAAACGTGGACTGCTATCGGTAGGGGTGTAATTTCAAGTACACCATATCATCGACTTCGAATGCAACATCCCTCCTTTTGCGATTGGTCGTTTGTCTCATGTGGTTAATGGACACTTCAAGGTTTGTTTTGAGTTGGTGAAGCAACTCATCCCTTATTAAGAGGCTCTGGTCTACCTCATGTACCAGTGACAAGCTACTGTGGTAAGGTAGCATAGGAGTGTTGAGGACCTAAGTAAACTGAAATATAACTTGGCGGCAAAGAGGTCCCGTGAGCGCAAGAAACAGCAGAGGTTATAAAGCCAAGCAAGTACCTCAGCTATAATCAAGGAAATAGAGACTAAGTCAATGCCAATGGGAACGCAAGATAAGGCAGAAGCCGACATGGCAGATAAGGCTAACTTGATTGATGTTGACGTGGCAAAGGTGGCTGACGTGACAAAAATATTGACGTGGCCAAGACGCTAATGTGGCCGATGATGTGGCGATGACATGGCATTATCCTTAAGATAATGACATGCAATGACGTGGCATTATCCTTCTAGAAGTTGAACGTTATCAGAAGTCCTCTGAACGTAGAGATAATGATGGGGATAATGATGAACGTGGAGATAATGTAAGGATAATGATTAGATTAGGTTTATCTTATCTGTTAGTAGTTGCGATAGAGATGTGATTAGAGAGTCTTAGTAGGACTCCACTACTGTAACCTCTCTATAAATAGAGCCTCAGAGCTCATTTGTATTCATTTATTCATATTCATCAGTATATCTAAAATCAGAGCTTAGTCTCTTCTTAAGCATTTGCTTATTATCTTCAATGCTTGTGTTGTCTTTACGGTTCAGTGCTTGGGCTTGTCTCTTGTGTGGTCTTTATTATGTGAGAGCAAGAGAAGTGTGGTTTAAGTCTTTACTTGCCATTATTCCAAATCTAGCTTCGGCGACAGAGTTAGCGGTATGTGTTGTGGAGATCCAACAACTAGCCACCTTTCATAGATGTATGACATATAAGTCATACGATCAACAATCTCTACCTTGGTGAAAATGACCTCCTAGGAGATAGTAACCTTGAGCTTCACCTAAAACATATAAGTTGGGAATGCCTTCTTTTCAGCATTTGATGACATTGATCAAGTCCAAGCAATGCTTGAACTTATCAATACAGTAATGATTTTTGTCAACATGTCAGCTACATTCTCAAAAATGTGAACCTTCTGAAGCTTCAAGTCACCTGAGTTAGCCAGCTTTATGATCTTATGAAATCTCACATCTATATGTTTGGTTCTCGCATGATATACCTGATTCTTTGCCAAGTAGATGACAGTCTGTCAACCATAATGCTTCCTTAGCAGCTTCAGCAACTGCCATGTACTCTGCTTTAGTTGTAGATAGTGCAACTAAAGACTGTAACCCAGACTTCCAATAAATAGGTCCTCCTGTAAATGTGAAAACATAATCTATAGTAGACCTCCTGTTATCAAGGTCCCCAGCATAGTCTAAATTAACATATCCTTCAATTGAAAGTACCTCTTCTTATCTACCAAACATGATACCATAGTCCATGATACCTCTAAAGTATTTGAAAACCCACTTGAATGCATTCTAATCCTTAGGGTTAGCCATATACTTACTCACCATGCTAACTGCATGTGCTAAATTTGGCCTAGTGCAGATCATGGTATACATCAAACACACTATCGCATTAGTATATGATACCTTTAATATGTTTTCAATCTCTTCCTTTATACTCGAGCACTGGCTGGTAGACAATCTAAAGTGATTTACAAGTGGTGTACTCACAACTTTAGCCTTAGACATGCTAAAGTTCTCTATTACCTTTTGTACATAAGTCTACTAGGACAACCATAACCTCTCAGATTTCCTATCTCTATAAATCTCCATCCCAAGAATCTTCTTGGCAGTGCCCAAATCCTTCATGTCAAACTTTCTACTCAATAAAGTCTTTAACTTATTGATTTCTACTATACTCTTAGCAGCAATCAATATGTCATCCACATATAATAACAAGAAAATAAGAGAACCATCATCAAGGCTTTTAACGTAAACGCAGCAATCATACTCACACCTTGTGTAGCCAATCTGAATCATGTAGGAATCGAACCGCTTATACCACTGCCTTAGGGATTGTTTCAGCCCCTAAAGAGACTTATTCAGTTTACAAACCAACTGTTCTTTATCCGATTAAACAAACCCCTCTAGCTACTCTATGTAAATATCTTTCTCCAAACTACCATGAAGAAAAGCTGTCTTTACATCCATCTGTTCTAACTCCATATCTCAATAAGCTACAAGACTCAACAAACACTGATAGAAGTATGTCTGATAGCTATAGAGAAAATATCATCATAATCTACTTCCCTTTTCTGTGAATACCCTTTTGCTACTAACTTAGCCTTAAACTTATCTCCTTCCTTTTTCTTGTATACCCACTTGCACCCTATTACCCGTTTCCCCTCTGGAAGCTCCACCAAATCCCTAGTCTGATTTTTATCCAAAGATTCAATTTCCTCCACCATAGCATCCAACCACTTATCATTTTCCTGACTCGCTAAAGCCTATTGAAAAGTAGTAGGGTCTCCACTATTGGTAATAAGTGTATAAGCACCCAAATCTTCAAAACCATATCTCACTGGTGGTCTGATAGTGCGCCTAGGTCTCCCTGTAACTGTATCCTGATGTTGCTGATCATCTGAGCTAGAAGCTTCTGTATTCTGATTGTTCATCTCCTCAGCTACTTTCTCTAACTCACACTGAATCGTTCTATTTTTATTACAATCTGTTGGCTTCTGCTTCTTGTCTTCCTGAGTACTCTCTAACATAGATTTTTTATCAAAAATCACATCTCCACTCATCACCACCTCCTTTGTAATAGGATCCCAAAGCTTATAACCTTTCACTCCTTTTACAAACCCAAGAAAAATACACTTCTTGGATTTTGGGTCCAGCTTTAATCTCTCATCACTAAAAACATGCATATAGGCAGGACACCCAAATATTCTTAAATCAGAATAATTAACTGTTTTACCTGTCCATACCTCTTCTGCAACCTTCCCATCTAATGCTTCCCGTGGTAATCTATTAATCAAAAAGCTTGCCATACTCACTGCATCTGCCCAAAAGTTCTTAGTAAGCCCAGCATTCAACCTGAGACACCTTGTTTTTTCTACAAGTGACCTGTTCATTCTTTCTATCACACCATTTTGCTGTGGTGTCTTCCAAATTGTAAAATGCTTCTTTATTTCATGCTGTTCACAAAATTTCAAGAACTTCAAATCCTTGTACTCAATTTCATTGTCTGAACTAAGACACTTGATTTTTCTACCCGTTTGATTTTCTACCTCAGCCTTTCATAATTTAAACTTCTCAAAAGTTTTTGACTTGTACCGCATGAAGTACACCCAAACCTTTCTTAAAAAATCATCTATAAAAGTCACAAAATAGATATGTCCACCTCGTGATGCTTCCTTAACTGGTCCCCAAACATCTGAATGTACATAAACTAGTATATCCTCTGTCTTGTGCGTGCCTTTCTTGAACTACACCTTATGTTGTTTTTCTAAAACACAAATTTTACAGAAACCAAGCCTATATGATTTTACCCCTTTCAACAAATTTCTCCTATGCAGCTCCATCATGCCACGTTCACCCATATGACCCAACCTCATATGCCAATAAAATAGTACCATCTGAATTTGACTCTACACTAACTACTCTACCTGCAATTGTAATGCCCAAGAGCCTATAAATATTCTCGGATAGCTTCTGCCCTTTCATCATCACCACAGATCCCCTCATTACTTTCATCACCCCGCCTTCAAATATATAACTACAGTTATGAGCATCTAAAGCGCCTAATAAAATCAGATTCTTCCTTAACTCCGATATATGCCTAACATCACTCAATGTTCTAACAACCCATCAAACATTTTCACTTTAACAGTTCCTAATCCAACCACTCTACAGGAAGCATCATTACCCATAAGTACAGAACCAGACTTACTCAACCTGTATGT
>JANLJB010000048.1:35563-63392 GCA_026212285.1 Bursera cuneata
CCCATAAGTACAGAACCAGACTTACTCAACCTGTATGTGTCGAACCAATCTTTGTGAGGTGTCATGTGATATGAACATGTCGAGTCAAGTACCCACGAATCTTTTAAGGGGTCTGAACCTGATGAAACAATCAGTAAGTCACTATCTCTAGAATCCGAGTCATCCTCCACCACATTCATCGATTTTCGCCCAATTTTTCTGCCATCACTTTCGGTCTTCACCCATTCAGGACAATCTTTCTTGAAGTGACCTTCCTTGTCGTATTTGAAACATAGCAATTTTTTCTTTTATTTCTGTTTTAACTGAGAATCTTTGCTCTACCTGCCATTCTTCCCTTTCTCCTTACCACAAACTTGACCACCCTTGACCATAAGCCCTTCTCCATTAGAACTATCTTCATTTGACTTCTTCCTTAGGCTGAAAGACAGTAAGGCTTCTGTGATATCTTTCAACTCTAATGACTCATTTCCCCAAGTTAAAGTTGTTGTTAGATTTTCGTATGAATCCGATAAGGAGTGCAATAGCATTAGCGCCTGATCCTCTTCCTCAAACTTCACATCTATACATTTCAAATCATTGATAGCCTGTTTAAACGTGTTTATGTGCTGTCTGAGATCTGAACCCTCTGTCATCTTAAGCCCGTATAACTTCTGCTTCAGATACAGCTTATTCGAGAACGACTTTAACATGTAATAGCTCTCCAGTTTTAACCAAACTGTCACAGGTGATTCCTCATCTATGACATGAACCATCAACTCATCCGCCAAACAAAGTCGAATCGTGGATACTGCCTTCGCCTCCAATTCGCTACAGTCTGCTTCAGACATGTTTTCTGGCTTCTTTCCTAACGCCTTCACCATTCCCTGTTGCACCAATAGGTCCTTCACCCTCCTCTGTTATAAACCAAAATTTTCAGTTTCGTAAAAAACCTTAACATCGAATTTCGCAGAAGATGAACCCCCAGCCATCGTGGGAACAACTTGATTGATGTGATGAACCCTGCTCTGATACCAATTATTGTGCAATTAAACGAAAATTAAAGAAGAAAAAAGAAAGAAGACACAACAAATTAAAGTAAAGTGGTTCGGCTATGAGTCTACGTCCACTGTGACGGCAAAGTATTCACTATATCAAAATTAGTGTTAGATCAATAAGTATTTATAATAAACCCTAATTCTCAAAATACCCTTACAATATTGTACCATACCGCGGGGGTTTAGCCCCTACACTCCCAACCTATATATTTTTCTAGGGCTCAAACGAGTTAAGCTGAAAGGCTAGTTGTTTACCATCAACACCAACTAATAACATCAACATTACCTAACTATCCCTAATGAAATAATAAAAGGCTTTAAATATGTAAAAATAGGATTCCTCATCTCTCTTGGATTCATGACCCGGCACTGCAGCGTCCCCTGCTTAACACTGCAGCCTTGAGACCTTGTTACTTTGATGATGTGGAGTCACTTTCTTAGCGTCATGACCTTGAAACATTGTCATATGTTGGGATTTTGACTCGTTTCCTAATTCATGTTGACTTCTACAAGACATAAAAAAAATAGAAATGAATAGGAAAATAGAGTTGTATAATAAATATGAGTCCTACTCCTATTAGGAATAAATAATCTTTATATTGACCTATAAATATAGGGGTTAAGAATCAATTCTAGTATGAGAGAGGTATGAGAGAGGACTAGACAGAAAGGGTTAACATCCTTGTAAGAGATGTGGGAAGAGACATGAAAGAGATGTAGGCACAACACCAGAGATTGAGCAAGGGAAACATGAATAGTTTCAGGGCTCTCCAATATTGGGTATCGGTAGAATACCAGGTTTGGTGTGTGATCTCTTATACTCTTGTATAATTATGATCTAGTGGATTTATCTCCTCATCTATGGATATAGGTCATTGATATCGAACTTCATTAAATATTGTGTCTCTTTATGTGATGTGATTTTTTTTTTACTTATTACTAATCTTGATATTGAATATGTTTCCGCATAATTTCTTATACCATAAATCCGCCAAAATCCAACGAGTGGGCATTGCAGCCCTCACTCACTAATGTCGCGGCCTTGACGCATTGATTTCTCCTTCAGCCTCTTGGATCTTCTCAGGTTCATCAAAATAAAAAAGAAACGTTGAACTAATTAACATGTCTTAAAAATTCTACTTGATTGAGACTATGTGTTATGTTTATGTTAGGTTTTGAAAATTATTCTTTGTTATTGTGTTTGCTAAGATTGGTTTTTTTGTTTAATTATCTCGGTGTTCTTGTGAAGAACAGGTTGCGAAATCTAGGCGTGAGATAAACCAACAGTGTTGTTTGCCATAAGTCCTTGAAGATCTTGTAAACCAGCGTATATACAAAATAGTGAATTGCAGTGTTGTTGACTACCCTTGTATGTAGCTTTTTCATACCGAACCAATATATATACTAAATAGTGAATTACAATATTTGTTGACTGGTCGTGCATGTAGGTGGATTTTTCATAAAATTGTCTCAGTTAAATGTATCAACTTACCTAAAATTTTAAACCAATAGGTGTGGGCTAACTATAGTTTTATACTTCAATATGTGTTCATTTCCTTTTTTGGTTTTCTAGGTTATCTGGTATAACATTATTAATAAAAACAGATGTGGTAGCAGTCTATGGAACCCAAAAATACCTTAAATATAAATAGTTTTTGGAATTATATCTAAAAGAAAACAAATAAAATAGAGTTTAATTCTCATTTAGGCAGTTGTTTAATAAAATTTTATTTTCATCGAGTTCTATTAATCAATTTGTGAATTTGGGCATAATAAGTTGCGTATGATGTCTTTTTTTATACAAATATATATAGAGTAACACTAGCTTGCAATTTCATTGTTGTGCATTATACTAGAATCATAAATTAAAATAATGAATACAGTGAAAAAAAATGAAGAGATAGATACTTAACAAAACTATTTTTTTATAAAATTTGTTTTCTCCTTAAAGTTGAAGTATTGTTTAGATCCTTCAAACTTGCATCTTGTGAGGAATGATTAAGAATGTCCCAATAGGAAAACTCTCGTATTGACATGTTATTTATATGCTCAACAAATAATTTTCCCACCAATTTCGGTTTGCACACTTAGAAGAAATTCTATTAATTAAACAAATTAGTGGCATGATGTATTCTAAAACACAAATGATTAAGCGCTTGAACAAAATAATTTTCATATACTTTGTTAAAATTAGCATTATATTAAGTCCGAGAATTATGTATCCGTTGATTATTCAGCTCTTGAATGAAAAATTTTCAGTTTGGTAATTTTATTTTTAGATGATTTTTATCATAGGAAGATTTAATTATATATTTTTAAAAGTTTTTGACAGAAAATAATTAAACACGTGTTATAAAAGCATCTGACAGAAGTTTTGAAGTAATTAAACAGTAAGCTTCTTGAGCCCATGCGCTTGAGAAGATGTAAAAGTCACTTTCAAGATGTAAATAATTACCTGTGTTGTTGCTTTTTTTAACCTTCCAACAGTCAAAAAGTGCTAGAAAACTGAATGGCTTTTTGCCTGATAGACTCTTATCAAATGAGAGCTAAGCAAACAACCATTCCTTGCTTTTTTTAAACACAAAATTCGAAAAAGTTTGAGATGATTAGACTCTTAACAAGCAAATTGGAGCAAAGCAACAGCCCAAAAGAGCTGTTAAAAACTGAAGCCGCCTTGTTATCTCGGCCATAAATATTGCTCCCTTGAGAAGTACCCGGCAACTGCCTCACGCGTCTTGTTGTCTTGAGTTTTTCAAGAGCCAATAGTTTCGTACAAACACCCATCAGAAAACAAAAAACAAAAACAAAACAAATATCAACCTACACACAACAAAAGCGAAAAAAGTACAAACCCGAGATTGGCAACAATTTACCAGAAAGAATCATCAGGCAGCAGTGGAATCAAATAAGGATTCATGGCATACAAGAACTACTCAACTTTTGAGGACAAGAAATCTTGCATTGTGTTTGGTGAAGTCAATGCCACAAACAACTGCAGCCCAACAAGCCTAATGACTTGTTCTAAGTGACTTCGTTTTCTCTTCTCTTTTTGGAGAAGAAAAGGAGAAAGAAGACACAAACACAAACACAAGCAGCATAACACCCACATTCGCTATCCTATTATTACCTAAAAAGGGCATGTAAATGCTCTTTTAGCCTTATAAGCCAGCCTCGAGGACCCACTGCTACAGCATCAAAGTAAATAAATAATATTAAAAAAAATTCTTCAAACGCTTTTGCTTTCGGTTTATTTATTCTTTGTATCTAGGCGCGCATATATTTATATATATATATGTATAACACAGAAGGAAAGATGCTGTTAGACAATAGCTGTAATGAACAGCTTGAAAATGGGTCCTCGGGACTGAACGTTGATGGTGGTGCTGAGGTTGGTGAAGGAGGAATTCAGCTGAAGAAGGGGCCGTGGACGGCGGCGGAGGATGCGATATTAACGGAGTATGTGAGAAAACACGGTGAGGGGAACTGGAACGCGGTGCAGAAGAATACTGGGTTGGCACGATGCGGCAAGAGTTGCAGGCTTCGTTGGGCAAATCATTTGAGGCCTAACCTGAAGAAAGGCGCGTTCTCGCCTGAAGAGGAGAGGCTGATTGTTGAACTTCATGCACAACTGGGCAACAAATGGGCTCGCATGGCTGCACAGGTAATAATTTTTTATTTTTTTTCTAGAACAAACAAATAATAATGTTTCGATTGCTTTCCAATCTTAATTTGAGTCCTTTCCTGCCCTGGTTGTTTTTGTTTTCTGGGTAGTCTCAACCCCAGTTTTTATGGCTTTCCTTCTTTTGTTTTGTTTCCTATTTCTGAAAAAATTTATATTTCATCATTTAATTTCTTCTGCTTTAAGGACATGTTTTCACCTGGTTTATTACGTGTTCGTCGGAAATCAACGAGGATTTTTTCAGAAAACAACTTCTGCTTCTGTTCTTTCTCCTAATTTGCAACCAAGCAGCCATATATATTCAAATCTCCAATCAAAACAAATCATTTTATCCCACCAGAAGAGGATTGTTTCCGAAAGAAAAAAGTTCTTTTTTTTTTAATTCCTACGAAAACAACTTCTCTCTTTGTTTCTTTTTTTCAGAAGAAAAAAAAAAGTGATTTTTATCTGACATCTGTGCTTTGTCTTTCTGATAGTTACCTGGAAGAACAGACAACGAAATCAAGAACTACTGGAACACAAGAGTGAAGAGACGCCATCGCCAAGGCCTTCCTCTTTATCCTCCCGAAATTCAGCCTCATCCCAGGCATCAACAATCTCATCTTTCTTACCACTCTCAACCTACAACTCCCACCACACCAAATTCTTCATTTTCTTTTCAAGCCACTGCTACAACCCCCACCACTCCCACCGCTCACCACCACCACCATCCCCACTTCCCTCCTCCTTATTACAGCCGCAGCCCTACTCCTCTTTCTCCAACTCCTCCACCTCTATCTCCGACCCTTCATTCCCCAAATTTCCCTATCCTCTCTCTCTTTGACTCCACAGCTGCTAATAATGTCAACAATAATACAAACTCCACTTTCCATTTCTCGAGAGCTCCACCTCTCCTTCAGAGCCCTATTCGTCTCAAACGTTTTCATTCTGATTCTATTCTTCACTCTACCGTTGCTAGTACCAATATTAACGGCATTGAAAATACCAATAACATTGGCTACAACAATTATCAAAACAGCAGCAACAGCTTTTCGCTTCCCTTTTCTCCGCACTTGCTAAGCGCACCATCATCGCCCCTTTTGAGTCCTCAGACTAATACCAAGTTACCCTCGCTTTCTACCTTTTCAACCCTACCCGTTAACTTCACTGTGCCAAACTCATCCTCCATTTTCCGAAACCCAGCTGAGAAAGATTGTATTTTTACTAATGGTTCGGTTTTTAGTTTGAAACCGGAGCTCCCTTCAAACCAATTATTGTCTCAGAATGGAAACTCAGAGATGAATTTTGATAATGAGAAGTTGAGTGTGTCTAGCAGTGGAAGTGGGTTGTTGGAGGATCTTTTGGAGGAGGCTCAGGCGATGGCTGGTAACTTTGGTGAGAGTTCTAATAAGAAGCTCTGTAGTATGGGTTCAATGGAAGATCAGAAGCGTGAATTTAGTGGATTTAATCAGTGGAGTGATTCAAGTTCTTTGAATTTATCAGCAGGTAAAAGATCTTATGTTTGCTTAACTCTCAAGTGCTTAATCATGCACATTTTGCATGCTTTTGAGTGAACCAGATGCATTGATTTGGATTTTGCTTAGAGTTTCGTTTTTGATATTTTGAGACGCATCAATTTTCATTATTATGCCTTAAATGAGGTTTAAAATTCCACAAAAGCAGACGAATGAACCATCTTTAACTAGAATCTTGTGTCTCTCTTGATTTGTGCATGCTTGAATTTATAGCACTGTCTAGCATCTAGTTCAGTGTATCAGAATATAATTAATTGTGCTTCAGTTTCATTTTCCGAGGTTGGTCTTTAAAGAAGAAATTAGTGCTCACTTGCGTCAACTCTCTATCCACTGCATTTTAAAATTTACCACAAACGGCATTAATAGAAAGTGTCGAGTGGATAATAATTTGGATCATGCAATGTGCTTCACTGATCAGGGGGCGGACTTTTCCTCTCCATTTGCATATTTATTTTGGCACGCAGTGAAGTTTCTTGGTCTTTGTTAAGAAATGCTAATGGCAACAACGCTTGATTCTTTTGAATAGGACTGAAACCCAAAGAAGAAACAGGAGGCCAACTCAACGACATGCATAGAGACTTGTCAAAGCTGCTCAATGTTATTCCTTCCATGCAAGTCCCTGAGTGGTATGGCGACAGTGGAGAAGCCTCCAATTGCCAATCTTCAGTTGTAACAGACGATAACATTGGCCTCGAGATGCAGCAAATAGCTTCACTGCTTCGTGGTGACCCTACAACAGGCAATGTCAGTGCTCGTGGCTCCTGCTCTTTTGATAACTTGCCTGGAATTTGCTGAGTATGGTTTACATTAACTTGCCTCTGAAGGAGGGAGCTAGAGAAAGAGGCAACCAAGCTTCCGAAGCTACCGGGATTTTTCTTATCTGCCGCTTCTATGTATTGGGTTTGGTGGGGTTTGTCCTACCATTGAAATAATAAATAAAAATAAAATAAAAATTGATATTGCTAATTTATTAAAATTTATGTACCTAAATATATAGTGTTGTTATTCTCTGATATTGTGAGAAAGACTTTTGATAGTGATCGAGAATGATTCTATGTCTAAACAAATGTTTGTTGATTATATTTTTGTATGGTGGTTTATTTATTTTTTTTTTTTAAGCCTTAAAAAGCTGGGTTAGCAATAGCACTGTATTAGTATTTAGTTTTGTCAATATTCAATATATATGGCTACATATATCTTTTACTGCTCCAGTTAGCCGTGTGGATATCTTTGCCAATTTTGAAGGCAGAGTAGGTCATTTTTTAATGGGAAGACAAACTGCTATTTGCTATTAAATCTAAATGTAGGCTGGTTACCCCTTATTCGGCCCTGATCTTTCTCTGCCCCGAGTGGCTATGAAGTACAGACTGGACCACCATATGAAATGTAAACATAACACATTAAGCGGTACAACGTGGGCACTTGTGCAACTGTAATTTTCAGTACTTTTCCTGCTTCTATTTTTGTCTTTCTATTGGACTTTTAGTCTGTGAATTGATATCTATAGCTTGTTTTTTTATTTTGTGTTGGCAAAGATAAATTATTGGATCTATATATGTGATATAAATATACTTTTCTCAACACTCTTATCCGTAAATAAACATTCATTAACATTTCGTAATTTTTGGACAGCCCATCACATAGCCAATGGCATCATTTTCTATACTACAAACCCCATTGAAGTTCACATATCCCCAGCAACCATGAAGAGTATTTTAACCTCAGAATTTTCATGATATATAATTTTTAGTGTGAGTATTTAGACTGCACCTAATACTGATAGTAGCAGAGATGAACAGCAAATAGACAGTACATTACCAATACACAAGGTGGAGCATGCTTTGGAATCCTAGTCACCTAGTGTTGCTCTCTCAGAAGTGTGGCATGCGAGGCAATTTTGTTGACCGTATAAAGTTGATCAAGAGCGCAACACATGAAGTCCTTTTCTGCTAGGACAGAGCACACATGAACTGCAGCCCATGTGAAGTGAAGGACATGCCAGGACCACATTAAGGGGTCAGGTGAAATGACCACATATCTTTTAAGCCAGAGTACTATTGGAATTAGGCCTAGCTTAAACATGTTCACCAGCTGGGCAAGAATAAACCATGAATGATCCATCCAAAGAGATTGTTCGCAAGCTTTATTTTTGCAGAAACGAAACCTCCATGCAAAAGAGTTTTATTTACAAGTCAAGTATTCCACACAAGAGACTATATACTTTGCATACAAATAAATGTTAATGACTTCCATAATAAAGTGCCATCTGGTGCTTTTCTCTGCTAACTTATAGTCCAAATAAGTGAACCATATGAAAGTCTTTTCTTTCGCAAATACGAAACTAAGAAGCTTATAAAAAATTTATGACAAAAATGTTAATTTTCATGATCAATACCTTTATATATATATATTACAATTTAAGTTGCACAAAAATTGTATGACTTAAGCCTAAGAGGGTTCGAGACTATTGGTCCATCCATGCGCAATGAATGTACATGGTTTATTTTCCATACTCACCTCATTTAATGCCCCCGAAAAGTATGCATTGACATCTACCTCCAAATGAGTAAATATCATTGACCATCCCTATCTCTATCATTTTTTTTATTCATATAGGACTTTTACCCTTTTTATCTTCTCTCATCCTTAAGTTTTGAAATAATTTCTTCTCAAGTCCTCCAGTTAAAAATTTGGTTCGTTAACATATAATAATATCCATATTTTAATAAATTTATCATTTTACCTTTACCAACACATAGGCCTGGGCATAATTACCCGACCCGTCGGGTTTTTACCTGGTCAGTTTTTTTGGAAACCCGATTTCGGGTCAATTTTTCTGGACCCGTCGGGTTTCGGGTCAGATTCGGGTCTATGGATTAAACCCGAAAACCCGACCCGACCCGTGTTAAACAAATTTCTAAAATGCTTTTCAGGTGTGAGGACTCGAACCCAGGACCTCTAACCCACAGTTTCGCTACACAACCACTGGGCTACAAGCATCTTGTGGTTATTTGTGTAAACTTATTTATTTATTACATAATAAACATTCAAAAATATTTGACAAAATCAGAAATACCAAGATTTGAACCCGCTACCTAAACTTATGCAAAGGACCAGGTTTACCAGCGTGCTACCATTTACTTTATGTCAAAATTGTATAACTATCTACTTATACATAACATTTTTTTTATTAAACCCGACCCGAACCCGCCCCAAACCCGACCCGAATCAGTAAATTAATTACCTTTCCAAACCCGAAACCCGATCCAACCCGACTGAACCTGACCCGGCGGGTTAATTTTTGTCAAAACCCGATTTCGGGTCCAATTTTTTCGACCCTTCGGGTTTCGGGTTGGGTAAAACCCTACCCGACCCGACCCGTGCCCAGCCCTACCAACACATATAAAAAAATAACTTAATTTTTAAAGGATAATATTAAATTAAATGACCAAATTACCTTTAATATATATTAACACATATTAAAATTACTTTTTATAGACAATATTAACACATATTGGTATTTATTTCAAGGGTAATTTGGTCATTTAACTTAATATTGTCCTTAAAAAATTAGTTATTTTTTATATGTGTTAGTAAGGATAAAATGATAAATTTATTAGAATATGGAGGTTAATAGATGTTAATTAACAGAATTTTTAACTGGAGAACTTGAGAAGGAATTTTTTTAAAACTTAAGGATGAAATAAATAAAAAAGACAAAAGTCTCGTATGAGTAAAAAAAAAAAAGGAAAAAAGGATTGGGGTGATCAATGATAATTACTCACCTCCAAATTCCTTCTTTGCTCTTAATCAATTTATGTTTGTTAGGTCTCTCTTTCTTCTCTCTGTGTCTCAATCAAGGGAAGGTGACTGCTAGAGGAAATGTCTCTTGCCTTTAAATGGCAATCAATTTGTTTTCTTACACCTTACATATCGCCTTACTTCTGGCAGGTATTCAGGAAATGATATCAGATTCTTCTCTCGTGCTTCCACCATTATTATCATCTAAATTTCTTTTGTGATTTATTATTGTCTACAAAGTTGTCTCCTATATTAGCTCAAGCACATGTTTACAGTGATTTAGATTGAATCAACAAACAATTCATTACATAAGTAGATATGGTAAGAGACAAAAACGGATAAGAGATGAAGAAATGAGAGTAGGGTGGAGATCATCAGAACCGTATTTAACTTCATCATGGCTCAAATGCAGGAAAAGTAAGAAGCGTGAGAATTTAGAGTTATCATTGAGCTTTTTAAGTTATCTTTTCCCTGAAAATAAGAAAATTCAAAGGTGCATGACATGGGAAATTACCTTTGGTGAAATAGGTCAATCACTCCATCTAAAAATATATCAGTAACAATATCTACTTATTTAAAGAATAATAATTATTGTTTTCTTTAGTTAGAGCTGTACAAAGAGAATTTTATTAGATGGTATGAGCATACAAATAACACTATTCGTGCCAAGACTTTTTTGCCCGAAGTCATTTTACTATACTAGAGAGCAAATCTGTTTAATCATTATCAATATAAATGTCAGACTAAACTATGACTTAAAAGGTTCAGCTTAATGTAATTCTCTTTAGAAGAAACTTGAGGTATAGCACGCATCTCCTTCGAGTATGATACACAGTTGTAAGCAAAGCATCATTTTGGTAGAAAGCCAGGCATATCAAGTTCAAAGTATTAGAGTTGTAATTGAAGTCAACAATTTGGGCTGTGGTAAACAGTGGTGTAGGTTTTTTGTCCATGCAAGGAGGCTGAAAATAGACAGTTAACGTCGGCTTGGTTAAATCCAAGAACATATATGATTAACTTGAACATTCAACCTAAGTACAGAAGAAAGCATTAATATTTACTGCATCAAATTAATATAATACAGGTATTATCCAGTAGTTCAAGAAGATGCAACAACTAAGAGAACGCATAACCATAAGCTCCGTTAGAAAAAGGAAACAGCAAATAATTTACATTTTTCCATCATGACTTTTCAGTCTTATTTACATAAGTTCAGATTGATGCCCCTTAGAATGACGCTCCAAATGTGTTCTCACCACTGTAAGTCATGTAGAGGAAACCATCCTCATCTTTGTTTTCCTCATAAATTGCAGACATCATGGCAGCTATGATAACATAAATTAATTAATTAAAGGAAGAAGTTAGCAAAATGCATATAGAAGGCAACATTACAAATAATTTCTCACCAGTGGGTGGCAAAATGTTCTTTACAAAGACAAATATGGCCTTCTCAGCACTGAGCTTTATCCTCTTTCGAACCACATAAACAAATTGCCCAACAGTCAGATCAGCTGGAACCAAATATCTGCATCCATCATTGCACAAGAACACAGAATAATATTATCATAGTGAATAGAAGAAAACCAATATGCATCTCAAAGTCACTAAAATCTAAAATGCAGAAACTATTATTTCAAATCTATCAATTTGAGCATTTTTTTTTTTCCAGTGAATTGGTAACATTGGGACACATAGCCCATCACCATTCCATCCATTGACCACTGCAGTCAATGCCTAAGGGCAGATAGACTTCCTTACGAAATGGTAACCACTTTAAGAACTTTTCATTATCGCACAAAGATTTAATTGTGAACCATGCAAGCATCCCTTAACTCTTGAGAACAAATGCACAACAGCCACACAAAATTAAACTTGGCTCAAAATGTTCAACAAAATCATCCTTAATTTATCCAGATGTCTAAACTAGCAATGTTTCGAATTTTCACACACAAAAATTCTACCAGAAATATATTGTTAGCTTCAAAAGCAAAAGAAAAGATACGAGACTAACTTTTTCTTGTCAATGTCAGGTATGTCACTTCTTTCAGCCTTCTCCACAATTACCTATGTGGGAAAAAAAAAATCAGAAAAAATGATACTGAACACAGGCATTACAAGTAAGAGAGAAACAGGTATACAATATTCACAATGAATGAGTTGCAATTCATACTGGTATTCTATCAGGATACTTCTCCCTGATTCGGGCAGCTTCTGCTTGCCTCCTTTCTGGCATGCAGAAAAATAAATATATTTAGAACAAGTATAAACAGACTAAGCACTCAGTTGAAACTTAAACTTCCTGTCAATATTGTTAACAATCTAGCTGAAGCTATCGTTTATCTTCACAAAATTATACAACAAGCAGCATGCAGTCAGTATTGAATAGCACATGCAAAAGAAAAGCAGAAAGTAGCAACCCAAAAGCGCAGAAGAAATACACTTTAGACCATTATTGGGTTTCATTTAACTGTCTTCAAATTTATGAAGCCTCCTGCAACAGAACTCACAAATGACAGTCCAACAATCCAAAGTAATATAACAGTTCTCTACATATTGGAAAAAATCTCATACTCTCAAGTAAGAAAGTTTGCAGAAAATCTATTATTATACATAAGTAAATGGTACCCAATTGCATAAGGAATGTAAAGTGAAGAACAACATCCAATAAAAACTCAGATCAGAAAATCCACAAGTAAAATTAACAGATCAAAAAATAAAAAATACACATATAAAATTGTATCAAACAGATCACACATCATCAGTAGACGAAGAAATGATAAAATATAGAGAAAGAAAAAGAGAGGGAAGGAAGGGGACCAAGGGGGTGTTCAAGCTTGAAGGAACTCTTCGCCATAGCTTCTTCTCCTGCTGCTCTGCTGTTCTGCTAATGAAAGAGAATAAACTAACATATCAGCCTCTTTTCCAAGAAACTTCCTTTTAGAATGATCCCAGGAGTGTGACAAAAGAAAAAAATATCATTTACCACAAAAAAAAAAAAAATTAACAAATAAAAATAAAAAGAACAAATAACAAACGATCTGAGAGAAAAAGAATACTCACACTTAAAGCAGATCTACAAGTCTTCCTTGATCTGATTAGATTAGAAAACAGGACAAAGAATGAACTTGGATGGATTCTAATTCTACTTTCCAGGCAGGGAACATCAAAACCGCGTCGTTTTCTTCAACCCTCTTGGGGCGGTGCAAATTTTCTAAAACAGCGGAGAAGATGCTCCAGATACGACGAAAAAGATAAATTACAGAAAACTACCCTGCAGTGCAAACTAATCCCAAAGATTTAAAGTTGATGAAAATCACAAAAATCTCCCCCACTCATTTTAATAAAGAGGTATTTATTTTCTGGGATCCCCAAGATAAATTTTAAGAAAATACTTAACCTTATATTTTTATTAAACTAACACTTACTCTTAAAAAATTTAATAATTATTAAATAAATTTTAATATTTAAATAGTGAGAAGGTTTTTTTTATGAAATAACTGATTTTTCAAACGAAATGAGACTCTTTTATGTTTCAAAAATACTATATTTAATGTGTTTTTAAAAAATAGATGTTAGTTTAGTAAAAATTTTGGTTAAATATTTTCTTAAAATTTATTTGAGAGGCCAGATTCAATACCCTTTTTAATAAACTATCAATATCACTACGAGTAACCTACTAGAGACGAGTTTATAAGTATGGATTAGGATTTTTTATATACATTTTTTAATATAAAATTAGGCATAAATTTTTAATTATTGATCTATATAATCTAATGCTTGAATGGTTGATAAGTTTAGTGTTATTAAATATATAATTTTTTACTTTTAATCTTAACCATTAAATTTGTGAGACCAATAACTAAAAATTTATATTTAATTTTGTGTGAATCGATTCCTTCCTTATAAGTATATGAGCATCCTTATGAGATGGATTTTAAGGATAAGCTCTGCCCAATATATATTTTGTAATAAAATTTTAATTAATTTTAACAATTTTAGAAGATGTTTGAATTATTTTTTTAACTTTTAATATATTCTATATACAAATTTTTGTGGTAAACTTAACAAACCTCTCTTATGGTTTCCAAAAATCCCATACAAAGCCAGTTTGGAAATGTTTTTGCTATGAAAATAAATGTTCATTTTTTATAGCAAAAGCAATATAACGTATTTGGAAATTTTTTTAGAAAAACATAATCTTTTGATTATACTTATGACATATTATATTAAATATGATTTTTACAATTAATATTTATTAAATTTAACCAATTTATATTCTAACAATGAATTTATTTTATTTTAAATGTATTTATTCAATATGTTTTCATAAATTTTAAATTATTTTATAGATATATGTCTATCTTAGAATTATAATATTAATTTTAAATTATTTTTTAGTATTAAATTAAATTAAAAAATAATTTAAACTTTGATTAGCTATACAATTTATATATTCTTCCTTTAATTAAGTTTTTAAAATATTATTATAAATGTTCTTATTTATATAAAAATATAAATTATTTTTATAGAAATTATTAGAAATAATTCAAAAAAGAAAAAGAAAAAAATGATTACAAAATATAAATAATTAAAGATTATAAAAGTATAATAGACGTGAATTAATTTTATTTATTAGATTTCACATTGATTAAATTATTAAAAAATGACATGAATTAAAAATCAAATAAAAAATCATTGCTTGTTATCAACACCCTAATTTATTTTTTATCAAACAATTTCGTAAACAAATTGTTAACAATCTTCAATATATTTTTATTTCACCGATTCTCAAATTAATTTGTCTTTGCCATTGGGTGCCGAACTTGAGAATAGAATCTTCTCCCTCCCAAATCCAAACTGTGCAAGCAATCACAATTCTCAGCGAAGAACTCTGCACTGCAGCGAAAGAGCAGTCGTCCGGTACCTTAAAATATTTACAAAGGGGCTTTTTTGTCATTATAAAATTAGTTTAAATTTTACGAATAAGTTTTAATAAATAAATAAAAAGTGTCCAAAGCATTTATCTGGTTGCAAATAACCCAGCCTTAAATTTTAAAAGAATTTTAAATTTTGATCCAAATTAAGGATCTCACTAAAATTTGAAGTCGTTTTGAAAAATTTAACTATCATAATCCATTAGACGCTACTCGAGGTATATTATCAAATGTGTCTGACATACATTATATAACTGTTAGACGCATCGAATATTATCTATCATCGAACGAACGGCCATGATATATAATATTTTAAAAAGTGAGTTAATTTTGAATGCCCCTTAGCTTTAATCCATTTCTGTCATTCGAAGAATCTAACATATTCATTTATTAAATGTTTGGATCAATTTATATTAAAAACGGATGGATAGCATTAGAGGAAGATCCTAATTTCTTTCAACGTCCATTATTTGGTAAATGTATTTTAAAGGTGACAAAGAAAGGCAGCAACCAAGTGGTTCTTGTTTGGTAGGTGAGATGTAGAGATCTCACAGTGATTCATCATTCGTGTTAGGTACAAATTCAAAGCATCTACAAATAAATGAATGAATTTATGATGAATTTTGTGCAAGGACAAATAAAGCCATTTCTTGAACCAATATAATGTATTGGATTGACTTGTATTTTTTTTAAAAGGGTTTGTCTATTTGTCTCATACATATGCTCTGTCAATTACCAAGCTATACTATGCTGCTGTCCATGCATCACTGAAGATAATGTTTTATTTTTTACAACCCATCTAGCCCAACATTGATTATTTCCAGTTCAGTTGATTGGGTTTCTTGGAATGCATCAAAGATCTCAAAGTCAGATTATGCATTGTTTCATCCTTTAAAACTCTAAATCTTTAAGTAACTGAGTAATAGTGTTAGTGTTTGAACTGAATGGTAAAATGGTGAGCTCCTTTCAACCCTTCTAAAACCAAATTATTTTTTGTTGTACTAATTTTTTGGTAGGTATAAACAGTGAAATAAAAGCAATGGGTATAATTGTCTCTATAAGAAAATGATACAAGTATATCAAATATTATTCATATTAATGTCTAATAAGTATAAGAACTCAATCAGGCAGATTAGGTCATTTCTTGTTCAACCTCCTTGGAAGAAACAGGAGGCTCAAACAGGCTAAAGAATCTATATGCTGAGATTACTGCTAAAACAATGAAACAGAATAGAGCCAAGGCATGAAATACAAAAGCTAGCTTCATTTTATTGCAAAATCTCCCATAAGAGCTGCAGGCTTCACTCCATGTGACTTCCTGATCACCATTGTAAGCTAAATATAGTACCTCCAACGCTGCAGCCCCAGATGTGACCATCAAGTAAGCTACAATCTGCTCAAAAGAATTCATATACAAACAAAGTAAAGAAAGAAGTTATCATGAGATCAATTGAAATTTATAAACTTCATCCACCAAGTTCTAGCTATATATTGATTCAAGAATATCAAAGGAGAAATCTTAATGTACACACTGTTCCAGTGAAGTTAGAACCTGGTCAGAGACAAAGAAAAGCCAAGCTTTTGTAACCAAGAATCTGAGCCATGAGGACGCAGCAGCAAAAAATGCATAAACTGCACATATAGCACTGATGCAAACCATGTACCTGTGAAACAATTCCTAAATTTCTTAGAACATACATAGCATGAGCAAAGCTTAATAATAAAATAGTAAATTGTATCTTACTCGAGTCCCATGAGATTGCTGAACTCTAACTTCCCATAGCTGCTGTTATCCTGCTGGTTAGTCACAGTTAACCAGATGGCTGCAACACTAAGAGGAATGGCAAAAATCCTGAGGGAACAATCAATAAACTTAAGCATTGGTCGGTGGTTAATGGTGGTGGAAGAATTATCATCAACATTTCCTCTCATTCTTGTAGTAAAAGCAAGATGACTTTAGTGTTATGACAAGAGAATGGATTAGAATGCTGTTAAACTGAAGTGGGAATGTGGATATAAATACTCTTTATCTTTTGAGGCCTTGGAAAGGAAAAGTTCGAAAGGGTCTGGAAAGATGTTACTGGTGTAGGTTTAGTGGTATGAGTGAGAAGCAGTGGGGCTGTGCCTTTTCATTGAAAAAATCATTTTCTAGTAGAAATGACATGATTGATTCCACATGCCCTCAATCAAGGGTTTCCTTTATTTCTGTTTTTGTCATGAATTTACTTGGTTTTAGTTTCTCCGCGTGTTAACGTAAGTGTGTTCACATTTGACTAACTCATGACTCGTGAGTTTCTCCTGTTTGCGTCTTTCTTGCCTCATTGTGACGATACTTGCAGACTTGGACTTGACTACTAGAACTATAACATTTTCAGAGCTACATACTCTTCATCATAGCGCAGTTCCAAGTCTTCCTGAGCACCAAATTACTCCGAAGGTGAGCCATTTATAGTATTTTAAGATACTTTTAACTCCAAATATACATTTCATACATCCTATAATTCCTGAGATAAATTTACTTATTTTGGTGAGTCGAATGAGTTGACACATGCAATCAATTACCTGCATAATGAAGCTTTAGTATGAAGAAAAGAAATCACCAAAAGAGAGAATATTCATCACTATTTTATTTACAATCAACAGAAAAGAAGGTACAAATCTATCGAAAGCAACACAAAAGCCGCTAATTTATGAACCAGAAGGCAGCGAAAGGCAGCCCAAATATCGGCACTTATTATGAAGTTCCATTAGCTATGGCACACTTACAAAATGCCCCAGAGAGCAATCAAAGAATGGTTAAATACAAACTCTTTTCTCTTAGAATTGCTTTTGAGTCTTTCTCCTAAACTAAAATAGAGTAGAAAACTCAGCAACCAGAACCTCTCTTCCCTTCCTGACGCTTGTCTGTCTCCTTCGACATTTTGAAATTGAATATGTTTCTCTATACCAACAACCTGAAGCCATTAACTCACTTCCTCCTGAGTCTGGAAGAAACATTTTTTTTTTTTGTTTTGTCTTCTCTTTTTCTTTTTTCTTTTCAGAAGACTGCACTCCACAAAGCATTCTCACCTTCCCCGCACCGCCGGTGAACCTCCTTGATCCTCTCAGCAGACTTACAAATCCCACTGCAGCTCCAATCAAACGAAGCAACACAGACATTGCCTGCCTGAGCCTTCCACTCACAATCTGTGGTAAACATTCACATGATTTAGCTTTTAGATTCATATTCTGAGATGATAGTATTCACAGTAAGGGAGAGAATATCTCATGTTGAGAGTTTAAAACAAAAACGCATACACAGAGTGATGATAAAAGACAAAGAGGTGACACCCAGAAGATCCTAATGCAGAAGTTATATGACTGAGTTGTTAACCATCAACCAAGAAAAAAAAAATGGCAGAGTAAGAGTTTGCGAAGCCACGCTGCCATAATCAAAGTTACATCTGATCTAAGGCTAATATCTTGTCCCCTTTGTCAGTCGAATCCTTCACCAATTTCATTTGTGAGAATGGTTGATTGGCAAAATAGTAAGAAAGACTCCTAATAACTTCAGAAAGAGTGACATCACAATTGTGTAAGTTTATAAAATTACCAGGTGGGGTACCACAACATAGTCTCCGATCATCTATGTGCTCTACATCCAATCCAATAAACCACGAACCCAATGAAACATCCTCATTAGCATACTTGTGTAGCACATGCCTGGAAAATTAACATTTCAAGGTAGACAGTCAGAGGAGAAATAGTCGATACACAGAATAATCACCTTGTTCTTGGATGAGCTAGGAACTTACTGGTTAATTGATATATAGGAAGCCAAATCTTTAGAAATAGCATATAACTGCCCTGTAGCATGACGGAAGTACTTGTTTCCTTCTTCACCAAATTTCCAATACTCAGGTTCGTGGTACCTCACTCCCCTGTCCATTCAATAAGTTAGAAAAGAAAATAGATAGGTGGCAAACAGAAAGATGGAGTTTTAAATTCTCAAAAATTGCGAGAATGAACACATGAACCATGCTTGGCTTACTTTTGAGCTAGGACTGGACCAGATTTCATGCAGCCTATGTACAACCTGGGTTTTGATCGATGCCTAGCCAATGTTGCTCCAAGAGTTGCTGCAATAGCATAAAATAGTGTGTAAGAAAAGAAAAAGAAACTCATTTTCTGGTTTCAGTGCTAGTAATTCGAGGAAAACACTTTTTGTTAATGTCAGGCCAAGACACTGATTTACAGCCAATTGTAATTATCCTTAACATGCTTTGTTTCACATAAAACTTCATTATTTTAGGTATTTTTGCAAATATGACATATCTAAAAAGAGTTCTGAGTTTACAAAAATCTGCAATAATAAACTTCTAGTTACTCAAAAATGAAATGAGGTACTGAAATGGGGAAAAAGACTTTCATGATATAAAATCAAAAACAAAAATTAGTAAACAACGGAATCTTTTACCTATATTTACATGCACATCATCATCAACTTTGACATAAAAATCTGCATTCCATAAAGCAACTGCAGTGGCAAAGAATATCTTTGTCTTGGCTGACAATTCAAGGTAACCTTCAACATGTTCCTGCCCACACATTTATTTGTTAAATTTAATATAGCTATTTAGTTTTCTTTTTAAAAACCAATTGACAATGACAATGATCCCATTACATCTCTGTTTTTTTTGGTAAAATAGAAGATTTATAGAATTGAAAAGGCAAACAAGGAGATGGAAATAGATGCTATACCAGCCTCAAAAAGTCACCATGCCTTTTATCTTCTGCTTCAATGGCTCTATCAAGGATACCACCAGAAGTAGCACTAAGATGAAAGAACCAATTGGAGAAATATGTCAGATTCCATCCATCAAGATGATGTTTGCTTTCAGAAATTGAGAATGCTATATATGGATCATTATTAATGACAACAATTAAGAGTAAATTGTGCAAGTAAATGATTCTGTATAACAAAATGCTTCATCAAGTCATCTTCAATGTCTCGTGTAGAGAAAATCAGCTATAATGAGCTTAATTATCAAAATTTTATTGGAGAAAATTCCATGTGAGAGAGTGTATAAACACCTATGATGAACCATGACGCAGAGACAGAACTGAAAGAGGTCATGGTACATGCTTCATAACAATTGAAGCATCAACATAAGGTGTAGAGAAGGTGTGCAACAAATCTTTCAAATCACACACAAATATGATTTTGACAGTTGTAGATCTATCTGATGGTGTTGATTTCTAAAATTTTGAGCAGCCAACAAACTTAATGAAATCACTACCTTTTGGATCCATCATTTTGACTTCCAGGAGACTCCTTTCATTCATTTTCTTACAAACGTGAAAAATAAATAGAATATTAACATTATTAAATATAATTGTAAGAGGTTAACATGTTTAAAGATGCCTTCTAGAACTTTTTTCATGCATGACCATATTTTCACCCATATTGACTAGAACATTTCCATTTAAAAGTCACATTACTACCTGCTTACTTATGTTCTTTGGCAACTAGAAAATTAGAGTTCTCTAAGAAATCCCTCGCTCCAGTTTTGTAAGAAAGGCGAAGCTAATTGTGGGATAAAGTTACTTCTTTTTTCTTTTGGGTTTCAATTTTAAACGATTTTCAAGAATTTTCTTTCTTATATCATCTTAATTAGGAAGGCGTTAATTTTTTAAAGCTTGTCTTTTATTCGGTTCAAGGAGGAAAGATTTATTACTTGTATAGGATTGTTACCCCTTGGCTTTTTTCATATCTTTATGGATCCTAATTCACTAATGTAACCTCTCCATATTGTAGAACTAATGCCTCTATACAAGCCTATATCTTCAACTGCCGATAATAGTCAAAACACCAGTACCTCCCTTTCCTCATATCTATCTCTAGTGAGTCTATTCTAGCGTTAAAAAAAGAAAAAGGAAAAAAAAAATTTATTCAAGTCTGGACAAGCACTGTTTAAGAAAATGCTTATACTATTACAAGGACAGCCACAATTTTATTATTATACATTGACGGATCCCTCAGAGAACATACCTATATAAAATTTCAATTCTTCATTCTTAGTTATTATCAAAAGAAATACAATACCCGAGCATCATGTGATATGTAATAGAACTACAGAAAAGGAAGTCAGATTCTTTTAAGTGCGCTTTTTTCTCTTTTTGCTAGTAACCTCTTTGATTACCAAGATACCATTTTCCATCAATTGCATCCTACAATTTGTAACCCATATCTGTGCCATGAATGAGACATTATATAAAAAAGAACACCATATTCCATAAAGTCTCTGAAGCAGGGACCAGCAGAGCACAAGAGACTTTTCAATCTACTGTAAAGTTGAAAGCTATGGAACTTGAAAATAAAATCATTATATGATATAAATCAAATTTTGAACTTTAGTGAAACACCCACCTGTGACCTATTACAAAGCGGATAACAATACCCTTCTCTTCCTCAAGCTTCTTTCTTTTCTCACCTAGTATTCATAGAAACCAATGAAATCTATTTACCAATCAATTAAATATACAAAATATTATATATAAATGTAAGAACAATAGAGTCATATAGCCTTAAATATAGACGCAAGTAACTAATCTACAAACCTTGAGGCATCCAAGTGGCACGAACTGAATCTCTTCGCTTTCGGCTGCTAAAAGCAGTATTGATGCCTACAACCATTAAATATTTTCTTTTGCCACTTGATTCACTAATTTTTACGTCATCTGACAATGGAGAACCATTAATAATTGATTCCTGCGTGGCCCTTGCAGCAGCCAACTCCATCTCCAAATTTGAGATTGTTTTATCCAATGTTCTGCATTTCGTATCACAGTCAAAAGATTAAGTAACTATTAACATCACAGAAATTGAAATATATAGATCCCATAGAAAAGCTTACTGTATGGCATGATGGGTCTTTGAAACCTCCCCTAGAATCTCCTCTGGTTCACGCTTTACATTCTTCTGATAATAAAAAGTACCCACAAATGTTAATAATCTGACAACTATTCAGGTCAAAGTTAATAAAGAAGTTCCAACTTTAAAGTGATTTGGATTAATACTCACACTAACTGGATCACAACCCTCTGAAATTAATTTCAGCTTTTCTTCTTCAAATCCTATTCCTCTTGAGATATCTTTAACCTCAGGTACTGTCCACATTCTGTTACCAACATATCTTAATTAGAACAGCAAACATATATTAAATAATCATGTTACAAAACGCAGTGGAGTTTGATTTTATATGTTCATAGGCATGGATGTGGGTGTGTGTAACAATCAACTATGATAGCGATACTTAATATATGAAACACAGAAGCAGGGCTATATTAAAACAGCAGGAGCAGATGCAGCCCATAACTTATGTAGAGAACACGAAGATAGCTTAAGGTTATAAATTCAGTCTTCAGGGCTCAGGAGTGTTTCTAAATTTGTATCATATATAGCACCTACGGACATCCTAAATTCTATATCATGGAAGCAATCCAAGCAGGAAGTTACTTGGGCGAGCCACCAAAAGAGGAAGCACAAACCAGAGTTAAAGCGTCAGTAAATGGCACCTCTGAAACTAAGCATGGCAATCAGACCCTTAAGAGAGCTTTGCATATTTTTCTCTATTAACATTGCACTTTAGCAGTCGATTAAGACACACCATGTTAATCAAAATTTGAATCAACCTCATCTGGAACATTAAAAGCTGCACTCAAGCAGCGTAATAGCAATCTACAACTCCAATTCAACTGTGTGTAGATTTGAAACCATAACTTAAACTTCAGATCCATCTATATCTCCACGCCCAAGCCGAAAGGACGTATCAACTATAAAACCCACCAAACCTCATAATTGAAATTAAAAAAAAAAAAATTCCATAATTATCACCAACATATCCATGGAAAAATTTCATAAAAACCAGAAATAATGAACAGAACACCCAAACTGACAAATTAACTGTGACCACCCAATTAGTATTGAAGATAAAAACCAATAATACAAAATTCAAGCAGCAGAGTGTGTAGTAGTTAAAGGATTCCCAGAAAAGAAAGAAGAAAGGCAAACAATTGAGAAAAATTACCTATCGGAGAAGAGCATCCCTGCACAAAAGCAACCAATACAAAACAAAAGAGTCCATTTTTTTGAGACAACATTCCTTGAAGCCGACTCTATTCCTGCTCTACTACTCTTCCAAGTCATTTTGCTCCTCTTTTCTCTCCTCTAGAAACCAATCAACTTATCAACAGCAAAATCAAACCAAAAACTATCCAAAATCTCAAGTCAACCAACCCGCCTTGACCCTAATTCAGATCCAAAAACTCCAACTTTCTTCTTTAACTCAAGTCTACATACAAAAAAATGCAATACCCTCCTCTCTTTTTCCACCAATAAAAGATTTTAAAGAGTACAAACTGGAAATGCTTCTCGACTTAGCTTGTTGGACTCCAAACAGGGGTGTCCTCTGGCAGGCTCTGCCTCTTGTTGGAATGAAATGAGAAGAAGGCTCAACAACTTGACTGTTGAGTGCCGAATATAAAACTAAACCAACAGTAAATTACGCAACCGACCTTAACCAACCTTTTTAAACTTCAATTTTGTACTAGTTGTAGTTTAGTTGCTTGCTAGTTGTACGTATCTCTATTCATATGATCCTACAACAACCGTTCTCCTAATTTCTCTGTCTTGTCTCTTCCATAATTAATTACTTTAACAACATTTGTTGCTGGCTCCATCATTTCAATTAGATGCAAAGCCACACAAACAGTAAAATTTTATTTTATTTCACTTCGTTTATCTTTACTCATATATGTTTGAAATAATTGTAATAATAAATCAAAAGAAAAAGTGTTTTAGAAAGTTCCCACTGATGCAAAGTTGAGTTCTGAAAGGTTAAAAGTTAATAGTGATTACATAAAAGGTGAAAGCTACAGAATTGTAAATGATAGTGTTTATTTTGTAACGAAAACAATAATTACATTTGAGTACACATTTAAGGTCAGAAGGGTTTGTACTTGTGAGTTAATCAAGAGCATATTAAAATGGTTAAGGGGCTTTTTCAGATATGATGCTTGTTGTCCCATTTGGCTAGGACAAAATTCCAGGCAAAAATACTAATAGAAGCTAAACATATGGCGAGTCACATGCCCTATCAAGCCTTCTATTTCTGAGGAGACAATAACAATTATAGGATAGGCTCAGGCTTAGGCTGTCATCTTAAAGAAATGGTGGGAGTTGTTGTTTGGTTTGAGCCTCAGAGCATGGAGCTGTTTCTGTTAAGATTTTCTCTTTAATGTACTTGAAAGGAGCTTAATCATTCTATCCCCAATGGAGCTACACTGATAAAGAATGTATGTACACATGGGGCACGTGCAGAGAACATGACTCAAATAATGGATTCAACAGGTCATGTCTCATGTTCTGTTCATCTGGGGCGGATGGGTTTCATTCATTCATGGTAAGAAAAAGTTTCAGAACACAACATGCCCATGCAAACATCTGCCATGGATGCTCATCATGATGATGGTTTTAGCCCTTTTGTCACTAGATTTTCTGAACCACCATGTGACAGACATGTTATGTGGGTATAATCAACTCCTAAAATAATACATTTGGAATCCAGATATTTTAAGCTTTATGTGAATCAAAATTTTATTTGGGTTTTTAAGTTGTCCAACACTCATCCCCTTATGATTGATCCTCCATCATTTTTTTGGGAGAAAATTTAGGGTACATATAATCTGATCAGGACTAGCAAATGGATCAGCCTATTTGTACCCAAGAAACTACTTGAACCCTTATTTAAATAAAATTAAATTATCAAATTATTGAGATTTATTTTTTTACTTAATCTATTGATTTATTATAATTTATGGGTGAAAAAGATAAGTTAAAGATAGTTTTTTTAATCTCAACTTTGTAACATTTTTTATCTTAGGTTAGAAAAATGAACTATTATCAAATAATATGTAAAATTAAATAAAAAAAATTAAATCAAAATAGTATGATCCTTAAATAATTTATTATTATATAGAAGTTTATTTTAAGAATAATTAATTTAAATAAGTAAGATGTTTTGCTTTCCTTGTTGACATTATCACAAACCTAGATTTGCTTTCTCTTATCTTTATCCTTCTCACTGTTAAACTCATCAGGTTCTAAATAATAAAAAAACTGGAGTAATTTTTTACTAAATCTACATTAAAAAAAAAAATTGAAAAATAAAACATTCTATCACAAAAAATAAATTAAAAAAAAAAACCGGTTTATTATTTTTGATTTCATGGAGTCACTATGATTATAAAGATAAATAGTGCAGACTTCAATTTTTAATTAATCCCAAATATAATTCAAATGTCTTCATCATTTGAACGTTTTTAAGTAAACAAAATCTTTTAGTGAAGAGAGGACAACCATGGTTTGTGAGAAAAAAAAGAAGAAGAAGAAATTGAGGAGATAATTTTTTGTGAGAGAAAATATTAAAGGAAGACAAACAAAAAAATTCATTAGGGTTTTTTTTTTTTTTTTTGAAAATTTAAAGAAGTATGTTGAATAAAAATAGATCTTTAAATTTTTATAATTGGTATATAAAATAAATGGGTGTTGAGAATAATTATTTGGATGCAAATAGTCCCACTCTTACCTAACACATGTATAAAATCATAATTTGATATATAAATTTCTAGTTTTTTAGTAATTCCATATTTTTAGTTTATTTATTTTAAAACTTGAAATAAAGTGAAAAATAATAAATTATGTTTTAAAAATATTAAGATATTAAGAAAGTAGATCGGCTTGTCAACCCAAAATTATATGGATGTACCGCGTTATTATTATGCTTACATAGTATAGTGGATAAACCTTATACTTATTATTTAGAAGTGATATGATAGGAATGGTTACAAAATTAAGTGATACACCACAACGTATTGAGTTACTATCTCATTTACTTAATATCACATGATCCATATGAAACGTAAAAAATGGAGATTCAAACTTGGATGTATAATATTATCAAGATCAATTTTTTTGTTATATATAGTAACTTAATTAATTAAGGCTTTCATATTGTTTATCATATTTTTATATTTTACTACATTATAAATTTTATATTTTTAGCTATTATCATAGAGGAGAATATAATATATTTTCTAAGAATCGATTTAGTTAATAACAAATAACCTCTTATTACTTGAGAAAATAAAAAATTATCCCACTATTGCTAGGAGTGCTCTTTTCTTTTCTCCTTTCCCCCTCTTGTTTGTCAAATTTTATTGTGCCGAAGATTGGATGTGGTATATGTGGCCAAGGATAAGGAGTATGGGCTTCAAATTAGCCTACTCGTTTCTTACTGGACTGCTTTGAAGGCTAATTATTCAAAATTGGTTTCTTCATTAGTGTTTTAATCATTAAGAATATGACATTCCAACAGTTAGTTTCTTCATTAATCTTGTAATAAACTATTAAATAACAATAATTAATGTATTAGCTATTGCTAATCAGATCATGTGTGTAAAAAATTACTAAAGATATGCTCGCATTATTTATAGGCCACTTTTGGCTTTCTATTTTTTCTATCCTCTTCTCTAAAGCATATATAACAATTCTTCCTTTTCTCTTCTTCACTTTCCTATCTATGCTTTAGGCATCCATTGCACTATGATTTTGACTTCTTTTCCATTTCACTTTGGCTTTGGAGAAAATCGTAGGCAACCCCAAGTTTTGGTCCATGTACAAAACAGCCCCTTTTTCGGATGGAAACATGCAGCCCCCACCATCACTTCAACTAGGTCAGGGTATTACAGACATTTCAGTAATTAAATAATAAGATATTATTAAAAATTAATAAATTTATCTTTTATCTCTTTCATCTTTCCTTCGTCTTCATCGTGGGGCACAAGTCTTTTTCTTCCTGTAAAGGTGCTCTTCGACCAAGCAGGCATTCTGGTAGGAAGGCCCACCACTACATAAGCCGCCATCCGTTCAGGAGAGAAGCAAGCTATCTTTCTCTGATCCACCTCCCGGGGCAGGGAAGAGAACAAAATTAGGCCGCGGATGGTGGTCGTGGTAGGTTCGAGAAGAACGATTAGGGTCAACATTCTGTCTTTTCTACCATGCAATTGCTTCATTTCAGATCAATTCTTCGCTGCAATCGCTTCGATCCACCCCTCGGTGAAAAACCGTAATACGCCCAAAGGATTAGGAGTAATTTCGAGTTTTTGGCTTGTTCATTCTGAGTTTGGATTCTGATTTTTTGGTTGGTGTTTGAATTGTAGCGAATAGTGCTTCTAAGGAAAAAGCACAGGTTTGATTCCTCATCTTTGTATATTAATTACCTCTAATTTTGCTAATTTAGACAATTTAGGTGTTTTAATTTTCTGATTGAATGGTTTTATTCAAGAAATTATTTTTGTCTTCTTCGTCTCAGCTCCCTCTTCATTTTATTTTATTTTTTTGTTTTCGTTTCTTTGATGGCAGGGTAAGTGGCAGTGGTGGCTAGAAGCCGCATGTGAGGTGGTGTGGTTGAATTTGGCTATTTGATAGGTGGGAAATTTGTTTAGTTGAACAGATAATTTTGTTTATTTTGGAATAAGTAAAATATTAATTTTTTGATGTTTTAATTAAAATTAATTATTATATTAGATTTGAGTAGGACAAACGAGGGTAATTTTGTCATTCTATCTAAGATTTGGTTAGATTTTACAAATGAGAGAGATGAAGGGTCAATTTATAAACTTTTAATAAATATGTTATTATTTAATGATTAAAATGTCTGTAGGACCCTTAAATAGTTAACTTTCTTTTAACGAAAGTGTGAAGGTGGGGGTTATGTGTTACTATCCGAACAAGGGGGGTGTATTTGTGTCAACCAAACCTTGGGG
>JANLJB010000051.1:2021-20047 GCA_026212285.1 Bursera cuneata
TATATATATATATATATATATATATATATATATATATATATATTTACAAATGAAAGTCAAAACAAATAAAATATTAAAATATCATACCATTTTTTAACTTATTTTAACTTTCATATATAATAAAATATTATTTTATAATAAGATACATAGAAGTGGAATTATAGGTGTTACTAAAAAATTTTCTATTAAAATATTAGAACATATAAGGTATAAAGGGTATAACAGTTATTAGCTAAAAAATATGAGTTTAAAATAACTTCTCTCAAACGGAAGTGTTAAAATTTGGGGCTAAATATTAATAAACAAAACAAGTAGGGTGACGAGTTATTTAGTTCAAAACTAAGGGATGTATGTTTTTTTTTCTCTTGATTAAATTGTACTATTCAAACAAGCTTTAGCTTGAAAAATTGTTGTATCCATTTCCAAATGAAACCTTTAGTGCATAGTTTTCTTTCTTCTATCCTTATACTTTGAGTCACTTCATTTACACCCATAATTTTTTTTTTTTTTACTCTTTCTAGTTAAATTATATTACTTTTCGGCATGTGAAATTTTCTGCCTCCCGAAATTATGAAAAATCAAAATCTACCCGCAACTTTTAAAAATATTGCCGAACTTATCTGTGGTTGAAAACCTCTGTAAGATGTCCTAAGTATTTGTAATTGATCTTTAATGGAGAGGGTGATTTAGCAATATTTTAAAAAATTGAGAGTGACATGTTTCTTCGAAAAGTCAGGAGGGTTTAGAGATATTCTCTCTAATCGAAGTGTTCCTGTGTATTTTGTAATTTTTGGTTGGTGACAATCTAGAAAGAATAATTCTAGACCTATTAGTTATTTATACAACTAACTTTTTACAACTTGAGTTGAAAATTTTTTATTAGATGAATAATTATCATATCATTTCTCTCTTTTATTTTTTATTTTTTATAATATATATATTTATATATTATAAAAAAACTCAATATTTTGAGAAACTATAAGACTCTTTTATCAATTTTCATCCAAGGTTTCAAATAATAAAACACCCTCCATAAATTTTGAAACTATTACAAACACAATGGTGAATTTTTGTTAAGAAGCCCTTTCAAAAATTCTAAAATGTCAAAAGATTTTTATTTTCTGAAAACATTATATTTATTTCTAATATTCATAATGAGGTTCCTAAGATGTTTTTCTTATTTAAAAAAATATTTTCATTTTCTATTCAATAAAATGCTACAAAGAAGTAATTAATATGTGCTTTTTTTTTCTCAAATTAAAGTTTTCTTAAAGTAGTTCTAAGCATTTTTTGTAGAATTTTTTTGTTTGACTGGTTATTATTTTATATTGTTATATAAAAAGAAAATAAAAGAAAAAAATGCAACTATATATTGTTATACAACATATAATTAATAATTTTTGTTGATACAAAAGAATTGATTACTCCCTCCCCATTCTTGGCTTCTTTTTACGTATAGAATGAAATAAATAATTTTTTATTTTACTATCGAGCTAGATTAAAAATCATGTTTTTAGTCATTCTTTTTTAAAGACATTGTGATTTACCATATACAATTTTTATGATTTATTTTTAGTAATTTTCATTGTTATAAAGGAGTTGAGTTCTTCAAAATGCATGGATTATTATTAATGTTCTTGTTGTTTGTTATTATTATTGTTATTGTTATTGTTATTGTTATAAAAGCGACTTGATCTTGTAAGATCATCATTGAAAAATTAATCCATAAGTTATATTTTCATTAGTCAAATTATTGTTTCTTTTTCTTGGTCATTCCATTCATCCAATTAAGTCCCACGTTGTTAATGTAAGGCTTGATAATTGGGATTATAAAAAATCGGGTAGCCTTCCCTTACAGGTCAATTTTTAAGAGTGAGTTCTACCCAATGTGTGCCTAACAATAATATTGTTACAACAATAAAAATCATATCGATCAGGAATGATTGATTTAAGGAATGTTTGATTTATTGTTATTTCCTTAATGGGTGTTGCCTTTTTTATTTGAATAAAGGATTAGCCTAATTATAGAAAATTGTCCTTATAATCAAGCATGATGATTTGAAGCTCTCTTACTATATAAAAGAGACATTGTCTTGTAAGAGTCATCATTGAAAAATTAATCCAAAAGTTATATTTTTATCGGTCAAATTAGTGTTTCTTCTTCTTGGTCATAACAATTGGTATAGAGCAGACACCATGTTGGGAGTCCCTCATTGTCGTTGGGTTGGCAACCTGGGTGATCCTTGTTGAGGATGGGTTGATCTGGGGAGGGCTGCTACCTGGACATGTGCGGGATCCGCAAAGTCACTTAGCTGGAAAAATAGGCACAGTCGATGTCGGTCTTGAAAACGTGGTGGATTGTAACGATCTAATTGAGGAATTAGACAATGTTAATATGAGGCCTGACAATTGGGCTTATAAGCAATTAGACACCTTTCCCTTACAAACCAGTTTTTAAGGGTGAGTTTTTCCCAATGTGTGCATAACAGTGGAGACCAGAACTCGATGGAAGATGGCTGATGAAGTGGTTATCACTTAGGCCAATGTTTTCTATGCTTGAGATATCGAGGATAGTAGATGGTATGACACCAGTTAAGTGGCTGAAACTAATTTCTAAAAAAATCAGATTGTATAGTTTTCCAATCTCAGATGGCATTTCCCCTGCCACGATGTGAAAAATCTTGCATTAAAATGCTAGCTTTTATATGTAATGCAAAAAGTTTAAACAGATGATAACCAAGCTAGCTTTTATACATACTTTACTTGTCCGTCACATACCGTAATACCAATTGAATTCAGTAGTTGAAGGTAATCAAACCTCAGATTGCTTGAATTGGTTTAATCAGTCATTAATTATTTCATGGATAAACAATATAAGTGATGTTTTTTGTGCACATGTATGAAATATGATATCAGAGGTGAATGGTTTGGATGTACATGTGAAATGATTTTGACCAAGATCTAAAATTGTAAGCATGGTACGGTTTTTTATTTTCTTTGGAAATAATATTATATAATATAAAATTTTAATTATAAATTCTTATACAACTTATAATTAATAATTTTAATTATTTTCTTTAAGTAATTTTACTGTTATAAAGGAGTTATATACTTTAAATATAACTTCCTCTTAACTACTCACTTATATCTATGGGATGCAATTAATTAAAGATTATATATAAACATAAAAGACTTAAATTTAAATAGTCTAACCCCTATATATATATAATATTTGGGACATTAATACATATAGATAAAATCAACTTCAGGATCCTGCTATAGAAAACGAGGATTAGAGTCCGTAAATATATACAGTAGCTAGTCTCATTTCAAGCCTGTTCAACATCCTTCAGAAATTTTGTTTTAATCTTCGTAAGAGTGACTAGAGCATCTTTCATATTAATCCTCTGTTCTGGAGTCTCCTCCGAGCATTTCAATGCCAAGGCCATAATGGATGATAAGCAATCCTTCTTAGTTGCAAAGTGATGTTCCATTTTGCTCAATAAGGTGGCATCTGCAACTTTAGCTATTGCATCCGGTAATGACTCTTCTACCCAACGTTTCAAGCTCATTTCTCCGGTGAACATGTCATCGGTGGGCTTTTTCCGAGTGAATGTTTCCATTAGTAAAATGCCAAAACTGTAGACATCACCGCTTGTTGAAACTATTCCTTCTAATCCATACTCTGCATTGTCAAAACATTGATCACCACAAAAGTATCCAGTCTATTTCAAGATGGTGCAAAAATTGCATTTTTATAAGAGTATTCAGTTAACCAAAATTGAACTATAAACAAATAACTAACTGGTGCCATATAACCAATAGTAGCTAGTGTCATAGTATGACGTTTGACAGAATCAACTCCATCTAAAAGCTTTGCAATTCCGAAATCACCCACATGTGCCACCATATCATCGTCTAAAAGAACATTGTTGGGCTTCACATCACAATGGATCACCGGTGTTGAATAACCATGATGAAGGTATTCCAATGCAGAAGCAACATCTATCATTATATCCAACCTTTGTGGAATATCCAAAAAATAGTTGTGAGAATACAACCACTTCTCAAGGCTCCCCTTAGACATGTACTGGAGTATAATAGCTTTAAACCCAGTGTTACTACAGCTGCTAATGATTTTAACAAGATTCCGATGGCGAATTTGACTTAGAACTTCACATTCAGCATTAAAACTTTTAAGTGCTCCATCTAACTGCAAATTGAACACCTTTATTGCAACATTTAATCCATCATAGAGTGTTCCTTTGTAAACAGAACCGAAACTCCCTACACCAAGCAAGTTACTTTCACTAAAACCACCAGTTAATTGTCGAAGCTGGTGGTATGAAATTCTTCTCCATGTGGCTAGATCCAACAAATTGTCCTGAGTAGGCTGACTNCTTATCCCTCTTACGGTATCTTATGAAGATGATAAGTAGCACCGCTAAAATTTTCGTTGACACAGTTGTTGGTAAAATATATTTCAGGGTACTGGTCCTCTTGGATTGTTTGCTGGAGCCAGTTCTGCAAGGAGGGAATTTTAGTTGAGGTGAGCCACATAATGCATAATTTGACATATATGATTCGGTAGAGAAGTTGACAAAAGGTCCTCTGGTAGGAATTTCTCCTTCTAGTCCATTGAAAGAGACATTAAAATATTTAAGATGAGAAAGTGCTTCCAAGGACTTGGGAATCACTCCAGAGAGATTGTTATCGGAGAGATCCAAAGTTTCTAAGCTTATCAAGCCTCCAAATGATTGAGGGATAGGGCCTTGGAATCTGTTTCTTGCTAGGGAGAGAGAAGTTAGATCCTTCAGTTCGCCAATACTGCTTGGGATGTTGCCTGATAACTGATTCCTTGATAAAATAATTTCGATCAGGACTTGAAGGTTTCGAATATCTGATGGAAGAGAGCCACTTAACGAATTGAAGGAAAAATCTACTTCTAAGATAAATCTGAGGCTCCATATAGTTGAAGGAATAGTGGAATTTAATTTGTTTGAGCTCAATTTGAGATATCTTAAAGAAGTTAAATTTCCGAAGCAAGTGGGAATACCGCCTTGGAGTTCATTATTCTGTAAACATAAAGCATACAAACTCCGTAGTTGACAAAGATCAGACTGAATAGATCCTTGTAATTTATTGTTGGGGAGTTCCAGCGCCTGGAGCTTCTGCAATTTACCCACTGCTGATGGGATAGAGCCAGTTAAATTATTTTCGCGAAGACTTAAAAATACTATGTTTTTTAAGTTTCCGATTTGTACTGGAATTCCACCACTAAGTTCCGAAACAGCGGCATAAAAAATTTCAAGAGATGTAGAAAGGTTTCCAACTGAAGCTGGAAGCCGTCCCCTCAACGGATTGTCGCCTATGCCCAGAACTCTCAAATATCTGCAATTTGTTAAAGAAGAAAGGAAACTCCATCCAAGGGTGGAAGATGCAGTGGTCAAATTATTTTCCATTAGGCTGAGTTTCTGAAGTTGTTTGCAATTACCAAGTGTGTTGGGAATAAGTCCAGAGAATGAATTCCTAGATAGTTCCAGCTCGACGAGCTCAGAAGCATTGCAGATGGAAGCAGGTATTGTTCCACTGAGAAGATTTCCCGGCAAGAAAAGTCCTATCAGATTTGGAAGGTAGAGACCAATGCTTGGTGGAAGATGGCCTGTGAACTGGTTTTCATTTAGGCCGATATTTTCTATACTTGAGATATTGAATATCATAGATGGTATGAGACCAATTAAGTTGCTAAAACTAATATCTAGAAAGATCAGATTGTACAAGTTCCCAATCTCAGATGGCATTTCCCCTGCCACAACGTGAAAAATCATGCATTCAAATGCTAGCTTTGATGTATAATGGAAGAGTAATAGTCTAGTTAGGATAAGAATCAACCTGCTGCTGAATACCTACTTTAATTTTCAGTCACATACCATGATGCATGCCAATTGATTTCAATAGTTGAAGCTAGCTCTATGCTGCATTATCTGGTAGATAGCTTGAATTGGTTTAATCCGTCATTTATTAATTTTTATGTTATTTCATGGATAAAGGCTGTAAGTTCAATGTTTTATGAAACATGATCTTCTAAACTAATTTGAAATTTAAAGGCGAATAATTTGGATGTACCTGTGAAATGATTTCGACCAAGATCTAAAGCCGTAAGCATCGTACAATTTCCGATATTCTTGGGAAGGCTTCCTGTGAGCTTGTTGTTGTATAAAGCAAGCACATCAAGTGATGAAAGAGAATGGCACAAATCAGGTGGTAGACTGCCAGACAGGCTATTGTTGGACAGAACAAGCGATTCCAAAGATGAAATGTTGAAAATGGACGGTGGAACTGTGCCTGGAAAATCACAATGTGTTAAGCTTGTAGAATAAATGTCTCACCAATATTAATGGAATGCCTTCAAATGATTTTATAAGCAATCCTTTCTTAATTAATAATGAGTTTTGAGCTTGAATACAGAGTGAATCCAGTGGATTCCTTCTGTTTCTTAAGCTTCAACATACAAGTGTTGCAGTTAAAATAGAATAATTGGAATTTTGAAACAAACTAGATTAAACTGAAAGGAAAATTTTTTTTGTAATGCAGAGGATTTGTAGCATGCATGATGCCCACGCAAGCTTTTACCCAAATTTTTGTATCTAAGAACAGGAAGTGTAAAGTGTAGAATCCAAGTAGATGAGTAAATGCAACATATGCTAGCAAAAAACCAAGGTAATTAAATTTACCTTCTAAGCTGTTACCATCAAGAAATAATATCTCAAGTTCAGTTAAGTTGCCAATACTTTGTGGTATCCGTCCAGTGAATTTGTTACCGGTCAATACGAAACTTCCAAGCTTGCTGCAGTCACCTAAACTTGAAGGAAGCTGACCAGATATGTCATTTGAATCAAGCCATATTATTTCTGGAAAATTTGTCTTACAGATATCTCCAGGGAGACTACCAGAAAGGGTATTATATGCCAAATCAATCATTTTCAATCGCCGTAACTGCCACAGCTCTTTGGGAAGATTGCCATAGAAGTTGTTGCCACTAAGGTTAAGAGAGACAAGGAACGACAGATTTCCCATATGTGGAGGAATTGTACCTCCAAAACTCATGTATGGAAGGTTCAAGGCTGTGACTCTTGTATGGCGAGCGCTGCAAGTGACACCAACCCAGTTGGATGGTGACTCAGAGGTGGACCAGTTGTGCGCAAAGAAATTGTGGGGGTCTGATGTTATGTGGGCTTTGAGTTGTAGAAGAGCAGCTTGATCTCTGGTTATGTCGACTTGATCAGTCTTGACCAACCTAGACATCGGAAAGTATAAAAACAACACTAGCACAAGGGGAAATCTCATTTTCTGCCTGCAGGAAATGTGTAGTGCAATGCAAACATATAATTCAACTTTCAAAGATCTTAGAAATGTGCCTGATTAAGGATTCTCATGAGATAGTAATATACGTTTGGCGCATCGGTCTATCAAATATTAACAGATGGAGAAGACTTGCTTACCTCTCTAATGATTTTCCCGCTAGACACTTCAGCCGTCTACAGATGAGCCAGCCACGCACCTTCTCATTCAAGAATCAGAAAGTCGGTTGTATCCCACTTCGGCCCACTATAAGTCAGAGTCTTCCACTACAAGTAAGTCAAAGTGAAACTAGCTGCGACTCGTGATTCTACAGTCTAGGAAGCAAGTGAAGTGTGAGTGCCGAGGTGCAAACGTGTGAATGAGTGCGCGCGAGAAAGTCGTTTTCGGGACCCAAAGTCAACAATGACCCAATCTCGTAATCACCGAAAGCAAATGATATCTAATTGACAATTTGTTTTTTTGGTTAGGACTTGAGAATCATTGACCCATGTTTAAAACAGTGAAAAGAAAGAAAGAAATGAAAATAGCCACCAGGGAAATTTCAGAAACTCAAAGGGTGGGACATGTACGCATCATCTGGGTTGAGCCATCTTAAAATAAAATAAATTAAGATATTCCTACTCAAGCTTCGACAAATTAATGTCCACCAAAGCATCTGGGTTTCAGCCTCAGACTTATTTTAAGAAGTACGTAAGAAGACATTGTCATTAAATTTAGAAGATTTTAGCATAATAATTAATTTATGAGGGAATCATCTGTTATATTATATGATCCTATATATGTCATCTTAAAGATCTCTTATTTTCGTTTCCTAATCATTAATAATTCTAGTGATATTTATTATTACAAATGAGTTACAACATTAAAATGAATTATTATATACATTACATGATAATGATTCTTAGATTCATTTAACGATATAGTTTTTTAATTTAAAACATTCAAAGATATTAAAAAAGGGTAAAAATCTATTTAAATTTGGAGTTCTTTTTTTTTTTTTTAAATCTTTCCATTGTGAGCCCTATATTGACGGTAAATGTTGGTGGGTTGCTACTGTTGACTTTCCCTTCCTAAATAATAAAACATTCATGTTTTACAAGTTTTGTGAAATTATACAGAAATTGTAATTTAAATCCCATTGCATGCAACAACACCCAAAGAAATGTGGTTGAAATTGGCAACAAAAGCTCGAGACAGCAAGCCCTATGAGCTTCGGGGCATACACAATATGATTTCACCTCTTGATATCCAGTCTTAAGGTCATAAGTTGATAAAACTGGGTCATCGTACACATCATGCTATAGGAATTATTAGCGTCACCAGTTCAGGAATTGTTGCTTCTAGATTTTGATGAGTAATTATTCAATACGGACATGTACTCTTTTACTCTAATACATCGATAGCACACAACTTTAGATCACAATCCTGCACAGATGTTTTAAGAGAAAGCGCAAATATATGATTCCTTTTTGGAAAGGAAGGATATTTCATATCAATCCTGTTCAATATCCTTTAGAAACTTTGCTTTAATCTTCTTCAGAGTGACTACTGCATCTTTCATATTCATCCTCTCCTCTGGAATCTCTGCAGAGCATTTCAGTGCCAGCTCCATAATGGCTGATATACAATCCTTTTTAGCCGCAAAGTGATCTTGCTCCCAGCTCATCAAGTTGGCATCTAAAACTTCAGTCACTGAATCAGGTAATGACTCTTCCACCCAACGTTTCAAGCTCATTTCTCCAGTGAAGATTTCATCTGTGGGTTTCTTTCGAGTCAATGTTTCCATCAGTAAAATACCAAAACTGTAGACATCACCATTTATGGTAACTTTTCCTTCTAAGCCATACTCTGCATCAGAATATTAATCACCATGAAAGTGTAATATAATACAACACTGCGAGACGGTAGAAAAGTTTTTAGAACTTTGTCTTTTACTAGTGAATTAGATATTTATGTGCTTGTAAGTGTATTTAGAACATAATTTGAAAAGGAAAAAAAAATTCACCTGGTGCCATGTAACCAATGGTGGCCAACGTTATGGTATGTTTGACAGAATCCGTACCATCTAAAATCTTGGCAATTCCAAAATCGCCCACATGCGCCACCATATCATCGTCTAAAAGAACATTGTTGGGCTTCACATCGCAATGGATCACTGGTGTTGAATAACCATGATGAAGGTATTCCAATGCAGAAGCAACATCTATCATTATATCCAACCTTTGTGGAATATCCAAAAAATAGTTGTGAGAATACAACCACTTCTCAAGGCTCCCCTTAGACATGTACTGGAGTATAATAGCTTTAAAACCAGTGTTGCTACAGCTGCTAATGATTTTAACAAGATTCCGATGACGAATTTGACTTAGGACTTCACATTCAGCATTAAAACTTTTAAGTGCTCCATCTAATTGCAAATTGAACACCTTTATTGCAACATTCAATCCATCAGAAAGTGTTCCTTTGTAAACAGAGCCGAAACTCCCTACACCAAGCAAATTGCTTTCACTAAAACCATCAGTGAATTGTCGAAGCTCGTGGTATGAAATTCTTCTCCATGTCGCTAGGTCTAACAAATTGACCTGAGTAGGCTGACTCTTATCCCTCTTACGGTATCTTATGAAGATGGTAAGTAAAGCCATTAAAATTATTACTGGAACAGTTACTGGTAAAATATACTTCAAGGTCCTTGTCCTCTTGGCTTGTTTGCTGGAGCTTATTCTGCAAGGTGGGAATTTTAGTCGAGGTGAACCGCAAAGTGCCTGATTTGAAATAAATGAATCAGTGGAGAAGTTCAAAAAAGGTCCTCTTGTGGGAATTTCTCCTGCTAGTCCATTGAAAGAGACATTAAAATATTTAAGATGAGAAAGTGCTTCCAGGGACTTGGGAATCACTCCAGAGAGATTGTTACTAGAGAGATCCAAAGATTCTAAGCTTATCAAGCCCCCAAATGATTGAGGGATAGGGCCTTGGAATCCATTTCTTTCTAAGGAGAGAATTGTTAGATCTTTGAGGTTGCCAATACTGCTTGGGATGTTACCTGATAACTGATTCCCTGATAAACTAATTTGGAGTAGGACTTCCAGGTTTCCAATATCTAATGGAAGAGAGCCACTTAAGGAGTTGAATGACAAGTCTACTTCTAAGATAAATCTGAGGCTCCAAAAGGTTGAAGGTATGGTGGAATTTAATTTGTTTGAGCCTAAGTAGAGATATCTTAGAGAAGTTAAATTAGCCAAGCAAGTAGGAATGGCGCCTTGGAGTTCATTATTGTGTAAACGTAACAGATTCAACCTCTCTAGTTGACATAGGTCAGGTGGAATAAATCCTTGTAATTTATTGTGGGAGAGATCCAATCCTTGGAGCTTCTGCAATTTACCTATAGCTGTTGGGATCGAGCCAGTTAAATTATTTCCGGAGAGGGTCAAAGCTACCATGTTCTTTAAGTCACCAATTTCTTCTGGAATTCCACCACTAAGTTCGCAAGCATAAGCAAAGAAGTACTCAAGAGATGTAGAGAGATTTCCAGTTGAACTTGGAAGCATGCCATTCAGTGGATTTTTAGTTAACGCCAGAACACGGAGATATCTGCAATTTGCCAAAGAAGAGATGAAACTCCATCCAAGAGTAGATGATGCAGTGGTCAAATAATTATTTACTAGGCCGAGCCGCAGGAGTTGTTTGCAATTGCCGAGTGTATCGGGAATAAGGCCAGAGAATGAATTCCAAGATAGATCCAGCAGGTTAAGCTTAGAAGCATTGCAGATGGAACCCGGGATTGTTCCACTGAGAAGATTATCCTGTAAGTGAAGTTGTTGAAGATTTGGGAGGTAGAGACCTGTGCTTGATGGAAGATGGCCTGTGAACTGGTTTTGAGTTAGGACAATCTTTATCATGCTTGAGATATTGAATATAATAGATGGCAAGCGACCAGTTAAACCGTTGAAATTAATAGCCAAACCCCTCAGATTGTATAGGTTTCCAATCTCAGATGGCATTTCCCCTGGCACAACGTCAAAGTCATCCATTCAAATGCTAGCTTTCTATAATCAGAATGAAAATCAAGCACTTGTGCATACATATTTTAGTTTTCAGTCACATTCCATTGTACAACTACATAGCTACATTAATCAGTCATTAAATAATTAATTGTTACGTTAGTTCGTGGATAAACAACACATATATATTGGAAATTAATTTGGAAATTATATGTGAATAGGTTTGGACGTACCTGTGAAATGATTTTGACCAAGATCTAAAATGGTAAGCATCGTACAATTTTGTATATTCTTTGGAATGCTTCCCATGAGGTTATTGTTGTGTAAAGCAAGCGAATCAAGTGATGGGAGAGAATGGCACAAATCGACAGGGAGACTCCCGGTCAGGCAATTGTTGTTAAGAACAATGACTTCCAAAGACGAAATGTTGAAGATGGATGATGGAACCGGGCCTGGAAATTTGCAATGTTTTAAGCTTACAAAGAATGCCTCACTGTTTATTAATCAACGTACATTCAATATTTGAAGAATAATGTCAAGGTAATGGGGGACACATAAGAACCTACCATTTAATTTTGAAAATTAGAATCTCTTAAAAAATATGAAAGAAAATAATAATAGTATAGAAAAAGACATAAATAATAATAATAATAAAGAAAATGTCATGAAATATTGCTTAACATGAAAATATGTCAAAATTAATCAATAGTTATTTTATTACTAGAGCGAGTTGAGGTTCCCCCTCCTCGAAAATTTCTAGCTTCAGCAATGTCGGAAGATTTTGGCCTTGCTACATGCATGTTGACCAAGTAACTTTTACCCAAATTTTTGTATAAAGAACAAGCGCTTACAAGGCCGAGTAGACAAACAAATGCAAACATGCTAGTAGAAAAAACCAAGGTAATTAAATGAATATACCTTCTAAGTTGTTATCATTAAGATATAACTTCGCAAGCTGAGTTAAGTAGCCAATACTTTGTGGTATCCGTCCTGTGAATTTGTTATATATCCATCAATTGTTCAGATATATCATGGATAAACAATAAAAATGATGTTTCTAGCTAGTCTACTTCTACTTAGTATGAAAGATGATGTTGTAAAATAATGTGAAAATTAAAAGGCGATCAATAGTTTTGGACGTACCAGTTAATTGATTTTGACCAAGATCTAAAGCCTCAAGCGAAGTACAATTTCCGATATTCTTTAGAATGCTTCCTGTGAATTTGTTTATGTGTAAAACAAGCCAAGCAAGTGATGGAAGAGAATGGCACAAATCAGCGGGTAGGCTGCCGGACAGGCTATTGTTGGAAAGAAAAATCATTTCCAAAGACGAAATGTTGTAGATGGATGGTGGAACCGGGCCTGGAAATTAATTCACAATATGTTAAACTAATGGAATTCCTTCGAATGATTTCATAAGTGCCTCCATTAATTATATTCTTAATAAGTTAATGGAGTTTCTCACATTTCAGGCTAATACAGAGCCAAAATTAAATCTAGTTGATTCCTTCTGTTTAAGACAAACAATTGGTGCATTCAAAATTTATAATAAGAATTTAATTCGTTAGATTAATGACGTCATAAAAATTTAATAAATGAAATTATAGGTAGGACTAATTTAAAAAATAGTATTAATTAGTTAAAAAAACTCTTTTTTCTTGTATGTTATTGCTCGAAGTTAGGTGTTTCTACCAAGAAAATTTGTGGCTGAATCCTTGTCATGAGACATTTTGCTCGTACCACCCCTTGACCAAATAGTAGTGTAGAGTCCAAGTGGATCAGCTAATGCAACGTGCTAACAAAAAACAAGGTAATTGAATGTACCTTCTAAGCTGTTGCTTTCAAGAAATAATTCCGTAAGCTGAGTTAAGTTACCAATACTTTGTGGTATCCCTCCCGTGAATTTGTTATTCATCAATGACAAACTTATAAGCTTGCTGCAGTCGCCTAAACTTGAAGGAAGCTGCCCCGATAGGTGGTTTGAATGAAGCCATATGAGTCCTGTAAGACTAGTCTTACACATATCTCCAGGGAGACTGCCAGATAGGCTATTGTATGCCAAATCAATAATTTTCAATCGTCGTAATTGCCACAGCTCTTTTGGAAGAGGGCCCTGGAAATTGTTGCCGGTGAGGTTAAGATAGGCAAGGAAAGACAGATTTCCCATATGTGGAGGGATGGTGCCTCCAAAACTCATGTGTGGAAGGTTCAGGTAGGTGACTCTTCTATGTCGGGCACCACAGGTGACACCAATCCAGTTGCATGGTGACTCTGAGATGGACCAGTTGTATGCAAAGAAACTGTGGGGGTCAGATGTTATGTGGTCTTTGAGTTGTAGAAGAGCAGCTTGATCAGTGATGATGTTGAGTTCAGCCTTGGTCAACCCAGATATCAGGAAGTGTAAAAACATGACTATCACAAGGGGAAAAGTCATTTTCTGCCTGGAAATGTATAATGCAAACATAAAGGAGAATCCAAGGATGATTAAGGATGGTTATAGGATATTTTGAGCCTCCTAATCGTTATTTATTCATGGAGGACTTGCTAATTATGTTGAGATTAACATCACTTCCCCTATAAAATTTTCTATGATTTTCCTGCAATCTCTCCGTAGAATCTTCAGCCATCTACAAGTGGGCCATGCACATCGATGCAGGAAGCACTAATAGACTATAACTAGGGAGTCGTCCACTCCAAGGAATTCAAGTCAAGTTATGAGAATCTAATAAGTTGAGGAGACTTGGTGAGGGAAGAAAACGAGGACGCTATTGAGGTGTGAGCGCACTAATAAATTACTTTACTTTCTATTAGTTTTTGTTAAAAGGGACAATATTGACGAATCACTTGAGTGTTGAATTTATTAGTTTGCAAATAAATTACAGCTTATATATAAATTAATTAAATTATCTTTTCCAATGCAGTATTGCACCAAATAATAGTTAATACTATTCTTATAATCCATCCTAGTCCATTCTTATATTGTGTTCAATTAATGTAGATTACTTTGTCGATAGAATAGTTTATTCTAATCCTTCATGTCAAATTCCCCTAAAGTCTCTGGGAACATGCTAAATCAACAACGGCAAAAATATTTTGATCACGGGCAGTAGATAATATTTTAGTTAAGACGTTATTATTGATCAATCTGAAAAGGAGAAAAAAGAATTCAGAATTGATAACATGCTTAACACTTCCAACAGCTAATAAAAAAAAAAATTATCATGATAACTCAGAATTCATGATAACTTGCTTGACTTGGACGCTTGATTACGCCAAAACATATGCGAAAATTGTAGTGTAGATTGGGGTGTCAATTCTACGGAGAGACTATTGAAATATTAACAGTTAGCACATAAATGGTTAGCAAAAGTAAATACTTAAGTAATGATGTAAAAGAAATAATAAAGACTGAAAAGTAATTTTAAAAATTAAAAAGCATAAAAATTTGTGAAAATATCAATTAAGAAAATGGCTAGGTATCAAGAATTGACTGTATACTTGATTCTCTTATTTAGAAGTTAATTCATGCTATGATTTAATCAAAAGATTCACATCTCAAACAAATCAACCGAAAAATATGAAAATTAAAATCATATAATTAACAATATAGTTGATGTAATAAAGTTCTTACGTTAAGTCATGCAAAAATTATTCTTGTGAATTATTTAATATTGACAATATAAGAATAAACATTAATTTTTTTAGAAAACAAAAAAACATGAAATCATTAATAAATACAACCAACTAAATTTTGAATATGTTTTTTGAAGTTTATAAATTTGTTCATATAAAAAAGAAGTTATTTGTTCAATTGCTTAAGCACCTTCTTTTAACACTTACTACTTTTTTTATGTTGTATCTATGTATCAAATAATTTATTGTTGAAATTCATTTTCATCATTGACAATATTGAAGCACTCAATTTATAAATTAATTTTTACTATAAAATCTAGGAAATGAATATTTAGAAATTTCATAATTCATGAATTAACGAGCTGATCAATTCCAATAACTTCGATATGATAAGCTAGGGAAATGAATCAGAGCTAAAGATTAGATGGGTCAATAATACTAAACTCTACCTTGCACACTCACAATAATAAAACAAAACACTCTTATATAAGACATATACTCTTAATTTATATAGAACAAACTCCTAATTAATTCAAGAATTAGATTATTCATTGTATTACTAAGAATTGACTCCCATAAATTTGACTTGGACTCTTTATAAAAAAAAACTAAAATGATAATAATTCAAAATTAACTAAAACAAACAAAGTTTAATTCTCAGGAAGCATCGCTCTATGAATTATTTACAGGTGGGGAAGAGTCGCTTACCTCTCTAATGAATTTTCTGCTAGACGCTTCAGCAATCTACAGAAGAGCCAGCCATGCACCGTCTCATTCAAGAAGCAGAAAGTCGGCTGTATCCCACTTCGGTCTACTATAAATCAAAGTCTTCCACTACAAATAAGTTAAAAGACAAACTAGCTGTGAGTCGTGAGTCTACAGTCTAGGAAGCCAGTGAAGTGCGAGTGCGTATGACGTGAGGAAGTTAATAATAGAGAGAGAGTATAATAATTAAGTGTTAATGAGTGCGTGCACTAAAATCGTTTCCGGGGGCCTAAAATCAACAGTGACCCAATCTCGTAATCACGGAAAGCAAATAATATCTAATTGACCTCATTTTAAAATAAATTAATTTATCTCAAATTAATTAAGATATTCCTACTTAAGCTTCGACAAATTAAAGTCCACTAAAGCATCTGGGTTTTGCAGTCTCAGATCTAATTTTTGAAGTAAGAAGACATTATTACTTCTAAATAAGCGTAAGCATCTGGGTCATCTTGCACATCACAGTGTAGGAATAATTAGCGTCACCAGTTTATGGATTGTTCGTACTAGATTTTGATGAGTAATTATTCAATACGAAAATGTAATCTTTGACTCTAATACATCGATAACACACAACTTTAGATTACAATCCTGCACAGATGTGCAAATATATAATTCCTTTTGGAGAGCAAGAATGTTCATATCAATCCTGTTCAATATCCTTTAGAAACTTTGTTTTGATCTTCTTGAGAGTGACTACTGCATCTTTCATATTCACCCTCTTCTCTGGAATCTCTGCAGAGCATTTCAGTGCCAGCTCCATAATGGATGATATACAATCATTTTTAGCCGCAAAGTGACCTTGCTCCCAGCTCATCAAGTTGGCATCTACCACTTCAGTCACTGAATCAGGTAATGACTCTTCCACCCAACGTTTCAAGCTCATTTCTCCAGTGAACAGGGGCGGAGCTTAGTGAGGACCGTGGCCCCCCAAAGAAAAAAAAAAATCAACAGATTTATAAATTAAAATTTGACCCCTCAAAAATTTGAGTTTTTCATTTGACCCCCCCAAAAATTCTTCCAAACTCCGTCACGGCCAGTGAAGATTTCATCTGTGGGTTTCTTTCGAGTGAATGTTTCCATCAGCAAAATGCCAAAACTGTACACATCACCATTTATAGAAACTTTTCCTTCTAGTCCATACTCTGCATTAGAACATTTAATCACCATGAAATTGTAATATAATACAACATTGCGAGACTGTACAGAAGTTGTTTAGAACTTTTTCTTTTACTAGTGAATTAGACATTTATGAGCTTGTAAGTGTATTTAGAACAGAATTTGAAAAACCCAAAAAAAAAAAAATTCACCTGGTGCCATATAACGAATAGTGGCCAATCTTATGGTATGTTTGACAGCATCCGTACCATCTAAAAGCTTAGCAATTCCAAAATCACCCAGATGCGCCACCATATCATCGTCTAAAAGAACATTGTTGGGCTTCAGATCACAATCTTTGGCGGCTAGACCTGTATATATACAATCTTTGGCATCTCCAATTTAGTATCCTGCTGCAGATATTTTGAGAGAAGTTGCAAATCTGTACTTTCTTTTAGTAAGCAAGGACAATAATAATCTGCGAACAAATATTGCAGGATAACAATAATCTGCGAACAAATATCGCAGCCTCGTATCAAGTCCCCTCCTCAACATCCTTCAAATTCTTTGTTTTGATCTTCTTGAGAGTGACTAGAGCATCTTTCATATTCATCCTCTCCTCTGGAATCTCGGCAGAGCATTTCAATGCCAAGTCCATAATGGATGATATAGAATCCATTTTAGCGCAATGTGATCTTCCTTTCCGCTCAGCAAGTTGGCATCTACAATTTCAGTCACTGAATGAGGTGATGAGTGTTCTTCCACCCAACGTTTCAAGCTCATATCTCCTACAAACATTTCATCAGTGGGCTATTTCCGAGTGAATGTCTCCATCAATAAAATGACATAACTATAGACATCACCACTTGTAGAAATAATTCCTTTTGATCCATACTCTGAAATAAAACATAAACCATCATGAAAGTATCCAATATTATGTAGGATAGTGAAAAAACCTGACAAATTTATATTTTATTCGGTGACTAATATATTTGGGTGCTGCATTTAGAAATATAAACTTGAATTAGAAAAATCACATGGTGCCATATAACCAACAGTGGCTAGCGTCATGTATTCATGATAGAATCTACTGTTGACTTTCCTTTACACTTTTTTTGTTTTCCGTAAATCAAGGAGACAAAATTTAATGCTTACTTGATATGATCCATA